>PVIC010001257.1:75486-95377 GCA_004025085.1 Thryonomys swinderianus
AAAAAAAAAAAAAAAAAAAAAAAAAAAAAAAAAAAAAAAAAAAAAAAAAAAAAAAAAAAAAAAAAAAAAAAAAAAAAAAAAAAAAAAAAAAAAAAAAAAAAAAAAAAAAAAAAAAAAAAAAAAAAAGTATTAGTTTGAAAGGAGAATAAGGGAGAAGAAAGCATATAAGCTATCTTAAAATTATTCCAGATATAATAGGAAAAGTATTTTCTTTTCTTCTCCACTAGAAGACATTATTTACTACCAAAAGTCAAGATCATGCAATAAAGGAAAACTTCCACATACATGTAGTAAACTCAACTTAAAGTTACAATTTAAAAACTAATAATTGTTCTATAAAGCAAATAACCTTTGGATTTGTCCACTTTAAATGCACGTTTCCTCCCATAGATTTCTTTAAAGATGGTACTCGTTCATATTTATGTCATTCATGCTCTGCTTATTATATGAAGCAGATGTTCGATATAGCATTAAGGTAACTTGATAATTAGAATCATAATTTTTTCAGCTAGGTCAAAACTCTGTCTAATGAACATTTTATATGTTAAGCAAGGGCAAATTTTATAAATGCTACATTGTATGCTAATCAATAACAGATTCAACAATATGAAGCTAAATTCTACTTATAAAGCTCTCTTACTTGGAGTGCCGTCTGCCTGTCCAGCTTCACCATGTGAAGACCTTTCCCTGCATGCCTACATAATTTTACTTGCCATACCTCTTTGCTTTACATTTCTCAAAGACCTTTTAAGGTCAAACTTGTGAAGCTCCTCACCTGTAAAGATTTCATCAAGCCCCAAAGAACCAGTGCTCTGACATCCATGGCAGCACAGCACATGGATTCAGCTCTTATATGAACTGGAACTCTTACATATTATCTTGGGCTGTTCTTAATAAGATTATTTACATAATTTATTTTGGAGTTTCTCTTTAAATGTTTTACATCAAACACCATAAGTGTAAATGACATCATAGTAGAGATAGTCTTTTTTGACTTTGGCAAAGCTTTAGCTCCATCTTTTTACCAGCTTGACAATATCAGCACTTAAATGACTAAAACTAATGCAGTATATACAATGTTTAATAAAATATATTTCTCTTTCATTAAGCGCAGCCTCCTGTCTCTTCTATCCCCCCAGAAAAGTTCTTATTTATAAATATTTGAATATTTAGTGATTAAATATTGTCTCCTTGAACAAAAGAGATATTGGAATCACTGGCTGTGTCATTTCAGCCTATGAAAAGGAAGATCAGTAAAAGAGATTAAAAGAACTAAGGCTTTTGAAAGAAAATTTTTTGTGTGTAATTTTTCCCACCCTGACCTTCTACTGTTCTCTGACCACCAGGACCACCTACAATTATCTTCTCTGTGGTCACAGACTTCCTTTTCTCCTAGTAGAGACAGGAGCTGAATCTTACTCCATTCTGCCATTGGCCAGCCACTCTCATAGATGAAGATGCAATGCTCAGGTCAACTATTCTAAACAAAGCACTCACCAAGACTATCTCTACCAAGGTGAGTGTTTGTTTCTTATTAGTCATCTAGCTGCTTTGTACACTTTGTAGGTGACCACCTTTAGATACTAAAAGTTCTTCCAGAGCAGAATCAGTCAATTCTGTTCAAAATCTTGCATCCTGTCCAAATAGGTTACTGTGACTCGAGAGGTGCTAAAATTATGTAGCTATACCCATCTAAAATCTGCCATATTCCTGTTGCCAAGAATCAGTTATGCAATCAAGTTTCTTAACTCAACCAAAAAGGACCTGGACTATTTATGCTCCTTATCTTCTAGTCCCCAAGAAACCACAGAAAATAGGACAGGCTGTGTCTGAGAAACAGTACACAGTGGTTAAGGGTACAGTCTTCAAGCAGACCTGGTCTTGCCTTTCCCTTGAGTTGATTAACACCCAATCCTACCTTATCACTGCTTATCAGGATTCAATGAAACTGAGATATAGTACTTGAAAAAATTTTTTTATCAAAAAAGTGTATTGGATTTTCTCAGACCATTCTTTCTGCATCTATTAAGGTTGTCATGTAGCTTTTTTCCTTTATTCTACTGTTATGTTGTTCTATTACCGTGATGGATTTTTTTCTATATTGAATCAACCTTGCATTCTTGGAATACACCCATTCGTTTATGCTACATAAACCATTTTCTATGCTGCTGGATGTAGTTTGTTAGCATTTTGTTAGAATACATGTATCTATAGTCATAAAGGATATTGGTATAAAAAAACAAAAAGGTGTCTTAACCATATATAGTATGAAATCTGATTCTCATATGGTATTAAATTTATGACTATATTATATGGCTATTCTAACACAAAGCAAGGCTACTTCCAAGATGAAACTAAAATTCATATTTAAAACATTTATGTTCACATTTGTCACCAAATATGTTTCAACCATGTGTTTACTAAATCTATAAATGTGATCGTTACTGCAGAATTAGCGATGTATACAGAGATGGAGATAAATTTGTAATTGTTGGATTTTTTTTTTTTTTTTTGCCTCTGCTGCAATTTCAGGTAAACACTGCCTCCAATCTCAGGTGGCAACAACATTCAGAGAACCATTAACAAGCAACACTTTTTCAAACATAAAGCAGCGAGGAAAATAGCATGTGGTATGCTTCATCTACAGCTTGAATTAAGAGAAAAGTATGAGACAAACAGCATTTCAGATACAGGTTTCCCAGTCAAATACTTATATAGATGAGTAACTGTATGTAGGCAATAATATCCCTATGACATTGTTTATACCTCATAAGTGTACACATATAAGTGGATACATGATCATTACACTGCTGACTAATTAAAGAAGAAATTCAACCTAATCTTCGACTTACTGAAAGTTTGTATTACTAAAGGGAATGAGGGCCAATTTAAAAGGTATATTTTAGCAAGTCTTTGCAAGAAAAAAGTGGCTATACCCTTCCACAATCTATTGAGTACAATACTAAACATAAAGGAATTCATAAGGGATATTGATCATAAGGAGTATTATTTCTTTCCTAAATCAAACAGTGAAAGGAAACTCTTGGTAATACACCAGCAGTTATCTCAAAAAATAACAATCAACGAGAGTGACAGAATTTCAATATTTTAGCATTTTCTAACCGATATTTGTCATCCCATACATATTAATCTGAAGTGCTTACCTTACCAATAGGCATTAAAACAGTGAGCACACCATGCACATTTTCACAAGTGTCTTCCCTTCCAATCCCCAGAACATGCAAAGCAGATGTCCAGATAGATGATCACAGGAGCAACACAAGTGGCAACAACCAGTCACTTACTATAAAATACCACTAATCTTAATCCACACTTATTAATGCTCTTTGCCCTTCTTCTTAGGACTTGTTTGTTCAGTAGTGTTTAACAGCAGTTCTTGCTTTCCTGGGGCCTGGAGTGCTCTACACTACATGAAACTTGAAGGCTCTTTCCCCACTCCCCCCATTAAGCATACTCATCAAGAATTTACCCTTCAAATTCCAACACGCCTCTTGACTACCACATTCTCATAAAATGTATTATGTTTACTTTTTTCTACCCACAATGTTCAAGATGAACTTGAAAAAACAGAACTGTCATTAGTAGTCTTTTATATATTTCTTTAATCAGCAAAACAATAATACAGGATAAGGCAACTGAAGCACAAACTCTTAAAGCTTCCAGCAAGAAATGACAAACATCACATTTGCTTACATTCCTTTAGTCATAATGAGAATGTAATCTGAATCCGAGTTAATCTGGCTCTAAATCTGAATTTAGCTCACTATAAAAATGTCAAGAGTAGCTAAGAGACCTTGTGAGAGCATTTTTCATGACCTCAATTTCAGAGACCTTAAGCAGTGGAATTTATATTACAGTGGCAAACAAGAAAGCTAACTAGCAAGAAGAAAACAACAACAACAACAACAACAACAAAAACATAGTGACCAACAGGAATAATGGGGCAAGAAAGGATTTTTCTCTTTTCCTCCCTCTATTCCTTTCTTTCTAAAAATTTTATTAGTACATGTTTGTAGTACAATGTTTCCATTTATCTTAGAGAGGAGGGTATGTATATAACACAATTTGATGCTTTTTAATGTCTTCTCCTCTTCAGCCTCCCTTTGTTTCTAAGTCCCTTTCCCCATTTTCATTCTTACTGTCATTTTTATTTTTACTTCATGTTGATGACATAAAATATTTGTATTCACTGTGGGTATCTGATATATGTACATGACACATCTTAAATCTTTATACCTTCCCTTCTCCTCCCAAGTCTCCCCTTAGCCCTTGGTCTCCTGGACCCATTCCCATTTGTAAAAGATCAATCTGCCTTCTTTAGTCTATTGACTCCTATTTTTCTCCTTATCAATGAGAGATACCATATGGTAAGTCTTTCCTGATCCACTTTACATTATCACTTTCATCATCAACCTCTTGATCTCTTGTGTTTAAATTATCTTTCAGATCTCATATATGATGTATTTATCAGAGAACCACATCCTACACACTCTAGTTATAACTATCACAATGTCCTTCCTATTCACTGAACTTTGCTCATACCACTATTTTATCACATCACAAGCCATACCACTTATTGACAAAATATTCTCCTGTAGCAAACTATGACTTTGCTATCAATGCACAAATCTCAGTAACTACTTTGCAAATATGCAAAACTTATCTATCAATTATATGTTGTTATTACTATAAGAGATAGGAAAAAAAGGAAAAGAGAAAGGAACAGAAGAACATATTATCATCCAAATTCCAACTGGCTTGTCTGTGACAATAAAGGAAGCTAGAGACACCACTACATTGAAAAGGGGTGCTTCCTCTCACCTTCCCATTTGGATGGAGACATTATAGTGTTACCAATAGGCATGTCTGCCATAAGTCTTAGAATGACTACTGATCCTGCCCTTATTATAATCTGATTTGGTGTTAGGGAGAGATAAGCTTCTAACGTATGTAAATCCCCAAGTCAGTTGATGCCAACTCTGAGCAGCATCAGCCATGGTCCTCACTAAGCAATATGAACAAATGCTAATAACTCCTATACATGACATTATGATAAAAATAATGGAAAGTACTGGTTTCATAAGGTAGACAGATTGAAGAGAACTGGCTTGAGAGTTGGAAGGAACAAACCAAATCCAAGTTTTATTTCTTTCTAGTTTTTCAATCAGCAAATTAGTTGGCCTCATACCTCCTCATTTTCCTATCTTCTCTGGGTAGTAGTAAGGAATAATGCAGTACTGGTTTGTCCAAAAATATACCACATGCTACTTCACAGAGCATGTTGAAGTAAATGCAAAGGAATTGGAGGTATCCCCTGTATACTGTCAGACCATAGTGCCTGTCTTGAAATTGGAGAGCAATACCAAAAGAAATTCTAAGATCCTCACAAATACATGGAAATTGAAGAGCACTCTCCTGAGCAAAACTCTAGCATATTAAACTTACACCAATATACTTTTCTCAAATTTTATCATAAATATTATCTGGTTCTGCAGTACTACTAGCACCATACTCCAATAATATTTTATAGATTCACAGAGAGGTAAAGTAACTCTTAAAAGATAAGCTTAGAAACATGAATACTATTAAAAATCATTATTTTCTTTTAGGATTATTTGTTCTAAATTCTCAGAACCATGGGGATTATTTTATAGAAAAAAAATAAGATAAAAGAGGATTTTCTGTTAGTGAAAATAATATATACATATTCAGAAAACCACAAAAAATGTCACTGTTAATGTCACGAAAACAATGCAGTAGTAACTTTTGCAAAGCAACTAATCAATTTGATATGACTGTGTATAACTAAGTCCTCACATTTGCCAGTTACATATTGAATTTATACTATTTATCCACATACTATTTCTCTTTGTCTCCTACTGGTAACAATGAAAAATATATATACATTGTAAAATGTTTGATTAGAGTTTATATCTGGATAAAATTACCTCAAAACTTGGGCAAAGATGAAAATAGATTTGCCATAAATTTATTATCTTTACATGGAATACACTTACTCTCTAAGCATAGTAGTTTACTCCAGTAACAGAGTCATAACAAACTGCATTTTCAAAGGAATTAAAACATTGATGAACCTATGATTTCTCTCTTCCATTTGTTTAAAGGAAAGCCACAGTTTTAAGACTTTATACATTTTCACAGTACAAATTTTGTAGCTTTTGGGGCTAGAGATTTAGCTCAGAGGTTCCAGCACCTGCCCAGCAAGTGTAAGGCCCCTAATTCGGTCCCTGGAACCACATACAACAATACCAAGCATCCTGACTCATGCCCACCAGCAATCAGTACCACATACCACAATGCTGGACACGGACAGTGGCTCATGCCTGTTATCCCAGCACTTGGGAAGCAAAGGCAGGAGGATTGCTGAGTTCGATTGCTGGGCTACACAGTGAGCTCAGGGCCAGCCTGAACTACAAAGCAAGACCCTGTCTTTAAAAAAAAAAAAAAAATGTAGTTTTTATAAAACTCGCAAGTTTAGTGTCAATAATACAAGTGTATTATTTCACCTTTTCATAATTTTTGAAGAATACTGATTTCACACATCCATATTTTACTTTCATAAGAAGCTCATTACCATTTAAGAATGGCCATGTATTTAGGAAATCAAACACACAAGATTTTCTATGCCCTATTGATCAGGGCTCTTTCCCTTTAACCCTGTCTGTTAAAGCCTCCAAAGTTTTCATTTTCTCCCTAATCATTTATCATGATCTCTCCCAGACAAGTTTAACAATCTACCTACATATCCTGATATTTTGGATCACATTTTAGATCTTTGTTCTTTTCTCCATTCCTCAACTTGCCAATATCTCCTGCCTGTGCAACGTTGTTTTGTTTGTTTGTTTTGCTTTTTTTTTACCTGCTCAAACTTCCCCACAGTCTAGTCTTTCCTGTGCTAAAAGAAAGGAGAGAAAACAAAGCAGAGAAGAGCAAGAAAGAACAGAGAGAATAAAATAGAATCCACATTTGATCTTTTAACCATTTGTGCTATCATTCTCTCTTACAAGCACCAACAGTTTACTAAACTTACTCTCATTACTCATTGTGCATTATTTTTTAATCTACTGCCCCAATTCAACTACAGAAATTTCTCTGGCAGGTTATTATTGACCCCGTAGGTTGCTAAAACAAAAGCTTTTAGCCTTACTTTACTAGACATACCTATAGCACTAAAACTAAGAAATAATCTTTCATATCTAAAATTCTCCATTTAAAATTAATTTTTCCCCTACCTTAATAACAACAATCACTACTCTTAACTCTGACTTTGCTGGGTGCAAATCAATCATCACGTATGCTAGGTGCTCAGCTGTATTAGCTCAGTGTTCTTTTTTTCACACTGCTGGCTAATGTTTGTTACCCATTAGTGAGTATCTAAGTCAAAGCAAATTTGTAAATAAATAGAATGGAAAACATATCATAATCAGTAAAATTAGTATTCTTAGAAATATATACTACATAATGTGTATTATTTTTGGATTATGTCTGAAAACATTTGAAAGACACAGTTTCTTATTTAATCCCTATGGCTTTACCTATGAAGTTCATTTTCATAAAGAAGAAACTGAGCTGTAGTTTTCACATAATTTATCCAAAATCAAACAGTATAATAGCCAAGAATAATCTCTTATGCTAATATAAGATGTTTATATTCTCCTTGTTACTACTCTGCTTTCATTAACCCCTTTTCTACCACCTGAGCTTCAAAGAAGCCATTCTCCATTTTATACGTAGGCTTATTGTTTCATATTCTCCATATTCTTACCAACAGAGCACTACCTACTTGCATGGTTTAACTGTTTTTTATATGCTGACAGTTCCTAAATTTTTAGCCCCAGCCCAGATTTATTTCCTGAGCTCCAAAATACCTCTATTCCCCTATCTGAATGGTCTAAAAGTTTGACTATTTCTTTATGCAAAACATGCTCAATTTCTCCATTATTTTCTCTTTTTCTATAGTTCACATTCTAGCATTTTTTCTGCTTTAGCATCTCAAATCTTAGATAAATTCACATCATCACCAATGCAATTTTCAATCAGGTTACTACAGTTCAGATTGATTTATTCAGATGTGACTTATTCATGTGTTAGAAGCTCAATCCCAGTATATCAATGTGAAATGTAGTAGAATTTAAATGTAATTTTTGTAAGATCCTCATTAGTATCCCGGGGAAAGTTACTACAAGAAGGAAGAATATCATTGCTTCTTGGCTGCTAGGCTAAGAAAACATAAAAAGGATAAAAATGGCCACTTCTTTTTCTGTAACTTTCCATTTTGCCATGTGATCTCTCCCTTTTGCTTATGGCCCTATATGATACCATTTGCTATGTGGTGGCCCCCCAAAAGGGACCTTAACACCAGCCAAATTGATGGCATTGCCCAATCAGGGACTTTCAGTCTCCAGAACTGTGCTAAATAAAACTTTTTCTTTAGACATTAACCAACTTCAGGTATTTTATCATAGTAAGTGAAAACTGACTGATACACAAGCTTTCACTATTTCTCTCCTGAATAAATGCATCACAACTGCCCCATTATCTGACATATATATGCCTACTTCCAACCCCTCAATTCATTTTCTACATAAAGTCTAATTACTTAGAGAAAATTCTCCTAAATCATAAGTAAAAATTTTACCCTCCAAATGCCAGATAAAATCTAGGTATTTTAGAAAGGGATTTGATATCTTCTAAGCAATATTTTTAAAATAAAACCTAATTGATATTTAAATGAATTCACATAAATTTAGTAAATGGGTAAAAGACTGATACCAAAATTCTTTGCTTATTATTTGAAACATACTAAGATAAACTTAGGGAAAGTTGTTCAACAATAGTTACAAATGTTTTTCACTAAAGAATTGATTTGGTTTTCTTAGCTACAAAAGCTAAATCTATATGACACTAATGAAATAATTTATTATTTGTACCTTTACAGAGTTGATCCAAATTCAACAAATGGCAGAAATACATATTCTAAATATGTTCAGAACACAATAATAAACTTCCATTTATACTTGTTTCTGACCAAGAAAGTACCATGTTTTTCCATGGTGACATCAGATTATTTAAGAATCTATCTATTATGAATCAACCCTAAATGGTAGATTAACTGCTATGACAAGTCCGAGCTTTGCAAACAAGTTTAAACAAATTGTTGAATTTGTTGCTGATTCTGCAAAGGCATGTGAGAAGAATTTCTAGCTATTACTCATCAGGTTAGGCTCAGATTTGATATATGGTCCAGGATTCTATCTATTTTAAATTAATTTAAAGGAATGATGCGGAATTACTCCCTTTCTCTAAAATGTTAGTATTCTTCATACACAGACTCCTACTACTGAAAATAAAATCAATCATGCTTAAAAGTACTTTGCTCTTTTTTTGTCTCTCTCCTTTTTTCCTGTAATCAGGATTAAATTTTACTTAGTGTTTCACATTGTTAATTGTTTCTTTTGATTCTGTATTAAAACAGAAGAGAGCTGATGGTCAAAAACAACAAAATGCACAAACAAAAAGCCCTGATGACTGTAAAGATCATAAACAAGTCTAAATGAAGAAGTATGATGAACCTTTTGACATGAATAACTCGTGATGTTTTATCCATAAATACATGTTTAAAAGTAAAGAAATGTTTTAAAGGGGTAGCTAAGGCAAATTTTTTTATCAATATTTTAACCATAATTTCTGCTTGACATAAATTGATAGTGGTGGACATTGCCCTAATACAGAGCTGCTAACCTGCTGGCTAAAAAGTGAAATAAACTAGAGAGCTTTTTACACACATTATCTTTCTCCACCCAAACCTTTAAAGTATTCCAAAAATTCTATTTGAATATGTTGGGTTTTTTTTGGTATTCTGTGTGTGTGTGTGTGTGTGTGTGTGTGTGTGGTTTAGACCTATAAAAATCAGTCACCACGTATGAGATAATGTAAATGAACAAACTATAAAAAACTATTAAGAGCTATTCATTACGCATTTAGTTAAACATAGTTTTCAGTACCAAAAACACTGTAATGCTTTTTTAATAAACTCACATTATAACCATCACACCCAGTAATTCTTTTAGAAAATAGGCAACTGGTTCCTCAAGTTCTTTCATTAAAGAAAAACAAACAAAACATCAGTATATTTTATCCCTATAGCAAGAGGTCTTTTTTTTTTGCTTTTAACACTTACATATTAGAAAAAAACCACAAAGTGAGTCATGTAGACCTAATACTTTTCATTTATCCTCTTGCTACAAGAGGCTAACAAGAAAGGAGTCTTGAGGACAATAATATTTGATATTTAATTATCCAACTTTATCCAACTAAGTTTTGAACAATTAATAAAATGAATATGTCTACACATATCTACACTTACCATAAAATTTAATTTCAAAAATAAAATATTCTAATGCAATGGACCTCACCGAATACTATGTACATACAGTATCATTTGCTTATTCTAAATACAAGCTAGAGCTCAGAAAGATACAACATTGGGTTTTATTGGTTATAGTACTACATAAGTGGCTTTATTTTACCATTCACCAAATCTCTTTTGTTGTTATTCAAACGTACTTCTGCCAAGAATACTAAGAATTTGGTGATAGTGCTTTTTTTTGTGTGAGAAAAACAACTCCTTTCCTCAGAAAATTGAAAGTGCTTATCTTGGCACTTAAACCTTGTATTGAGCCTTCTGGAAAGTATTTTAAACTTGTTTTTAACCCAGACTTTGTGACTGAAACAGGAAAAGGCTCCATAGCCCTGTACCAAAACACATATTTATAGGGCTGACTTTCTTTCTATACCAAAAATACTAGGTTGATGGAAGCAGCTTTCAAAATACAATTTCCAAGACCATTTTATAAATTGGGCATTTATTAGTGGATTCAACAAAAATTTGCAAACCTCAAAAACTTATGACAGAAATGCTAAACATTAAGCACACAATTATCTTTAGGTGCTACATTGGGAAGGATTATTTCTCTTAATTTCCTAATCTGTTAGGAATTTTCAAAGGAAATGTACTTAATGTTATACTTTCCTCCTTTGCATGTCAACAAAAGTTGTGTTTCTAACACTGTAACGTCTATGATTGTATTTTCCCCAGTAGAAATACTATGTCTTCAGCATTAACAGTATATAAACCATGTGAACTTTTTGCAATACTGTACTAATGAATAACTGAATATAAAGTTTTGGGAGGAAATGGTGAAACTGATGAAATGAAACTTACTCCCAAAGTATTAAAAAGTAGGAAAACCACTATAGTTTAGTACATGTATATTAGCCTAATGTGCAGTGTAACACTACAGTATGCTTGAAGATATAGTAAAAATAATATATAGAAAATGTGGGCTTGGGGCTGGGGATCAGTGGTAGAGCCTCTGCCTTTTATTCATCTACAAAGTCCTAGATTTGATCCTGAGAACTCCAAAAAAAGAATTCTCAAGGACTACCAGGCAGTTTCAATAATTTTTAGTCACTAATAACTAATATAAAGATTGTGAATCCCACTATCAATGCTTCACAGATCAAATTTCCCCTAGTTTGTATATTTATATATTTTTTTCAATATATCCTGTCTCTTTATAAGAATAGCAGTATTTCAGCACTTTGTTTATGTATACATTTTTGAAAAAGTCAAAATAATTTTAATCATATCAAATATTTGTTAGGCTATTCTGGCTTGGAATTGGTGGTATAAAAATACAGCTATAGCCGGTGTGACGACTCACATCTGTAATCCCAGCACTCGGGAGACAAGAGGCAGGAGGATTGCTGAGTTCCAGGCTTGCCTGGGCTACACAGTGACCTTAGGGCCAGCTTGAACTACAAAGGGAGACCCTGTCTCAAAAAAATATAAAACAAAATAATATAAAATAAAATTACAGCTATGGTAAAATTGTCCTATTTTTAAAACATAAATCTTTTATTAAAAATCCATAATTAACTTAGAAAATAAAGTACAAAGTTTAAAAGTCTTATCATTCTTGCTGTGACTGACTCTGCTCAGATCCAGAAAAATCAAGAAACATTTATTTAAATGAGTTTAATAAAAGGATACAAATGGGAGTCAATTGGTAGTGCTCAAAATAAAAATTGTGGAATGGCAGACTTCTGGTCAGAAATCACATTTCTATGGTTATGTGAAGATGACACACATTGTCTTATTGGCATTTCAAATCATGAAACAGCCTAACCCTTGTCCGAGGTTCCTCAAAAAGGAACCACGTCAAAGAAAAGTACACCTTTAACATGACAGGCTTTCCAACGCTGATTACTCTGCTAGGTCGCCATCACAGAGGGCTTAAACAGAACCCTACATACCTTTGTTTCTTATTTAAGGGTAAAAAGCTGATTGTTTCATAAACAAAGAATAAGTAGAATAAAGTTCACAAAAAACAAAAAATAAGTATATCAGGATTTAAGTACTATTACTTGACTATTGAGAGTCAATAAGAACAAATGAGGAAGAAAAGTAAATCCTCACCTTTCTTTTTCCCTGTTCACAAAGGAATAGAGATTCTACTCTAACCACTGAGGGGGAGGGAGGACATGCCATCTGTGGGGCACAATCATTTGGGGAATACTTTAGATTCACGGTTGAAAAATTACAAAAGATATCATTTTGGGTATTAAAACAAGTAAGGATAATAGAACATACCTGAAGAAGAACATATACATGGCCGCTGTGATGCAGAACAAAAGAACCTATAACAAGGAGAAAAAATATTACTTGGATAAGAACATTGACATCATTAATTGTATGACTTACTCATATAGAAGCAAAATACCCCTCTTAAATCTTGAGTTGGAAACAATAGGAAGATATTCAAAGGTAAACATGTACACATATTTTTCACCTTTCAAAGGAACTGTATAATGTTGTAATAAGCTATAAGAATTATATAGAAAGAATTATACATATCATTGTCTCTCAGTAATGTATGAAGAATTGGTCCCAAGAAGAACGCATCCTAAACCATGGACACCACATTCCATGGATGTTCAAATCCCTGAAACAAAACAATACTGCTTATAACCAAACATATCCTGCTGCACACCACAAATCATTTATAGATTACCTATACTGCCTCATGCAGTGTAATCACTATGTAAACAGGTGTTACTGTCTGTTAAGAGGATAAGGATAAGAAAAAAGTCTATACATGTTCTGCATAGATGAAGTTTTCTTCTGAGTATTTTCAATCAGCAGTATGTTGTTCCATACAGAACCCATACACACATGGCATACACGCATACATACATACACACATACGTTATGTAGACTGAATAGAACAGTAAAAAAGGTTCAAAAGTAGGAATAGGCAATTTTTAAACTGGTCTATCAGAATACATAAAAAGGCAAATAACTTCACAACAAGGATAATAGGAATTATATCTTTAAGCCAGTGGAGTAATCTGAAAACATTGTATCAAAACATGTAAGATTTCTAACTTATAAAATACAGTTCAACTGGCACCCAGTTATAATTAATAAGAAAAAATCATTATAATGTCCTGATGATCCTTTGTGGAATACAGACTAGCTATTTGAAACTTCCACTAAAAGCACACTTAAAAATACACACTAAATCTGAAGAAGTTTCCCTCGATAATACCATAAACATATTAGAATAGCACATGGAAGGAATCCAGAACACTAGACCCAACTAAATTGTTATGCCAATGAAGTAAATCTCTACAAAGTTGTTTTTAACATATCAGAAAGGAAAATGTAAAATGTATTCTTATGTAACAGGTGCATACTGAGCATGAGGATTGTTAATGGTGTTATTCTCAGACAAGTAAGAAATGAACAGTCCTTCAGCTGTGAAAGGTAACCATAAGAGAAGGCAAAAAAAAAAAAAAGCAATGTTTTGTTATTCCCAACACAAATAACTTTCTAGTCAACCTGAGGAAAATGTGAGTTTAATTATTATCAATTAAACTTAACAAGTATGCACTACTGACCTACAAGTATGCACTACTGACCTAAGTATTATAATCTGAATAACTTAGAAATATATATAAATTGGTCAGCCTCCCAAAATGCCATCGCTTCTAAACAAATATGTATGTTTATGTAACAATAATTAATTATACAAGTCATATAAAACTTTTGCTTATAAACATACTTTTTTCCTTTTCTTCTTTACACCTTTCGCTTCCCACTCCTTTCCATTGCCCTTCAAAGCCCCAACTGAAGAGCTCTTACATGACTTCTGCAACATCCCGGGAGACTCAGGCCCTGACTCTGCATCTAAGCATTGTAAGGCACACAGCTGTGCTGGGACTGGGATTGGGCAGGGCCAGCGCTGAGCGGCTCCGCCCCACCTTAACAGAACTTACACACTGACTTCTCCCAGACCATCCCATAAGACTCAGGCCCAGAATCTGCATCTGAGCAGCAAGTGCTGGGGTTGTGCTTGGACTTCAGCAGAGGCATAAAGGTCAATGATACCAGGAAGATAAGCTAGGAAGAAATCATTTAAGGGTTCTAAATATTAACAAAAAGTATACTTGGAAAAAGCAATTTACAGATATTAACCCAAAAATTGAACCTAAAAAACTAACCTCCCCCCCAAAAAAAATCAAAATGAGAAAAACCCAAACTCCAAATTCCCAATCACCAAAGGGAAAAATAGGACCAAAAAAAAACAAACCACCTGGAAACACAACAACCTGGACACCCTGAACTGGCCACAAAAGAGGATCTGGAAAAATTGAAATCAGAATTAATATCTCAGACAAGAGTACAAAAGATAATCAGGGTGAACGACAGATAAAATCACAGAGGACCTCAGGAGCAGGATGGAATCCTAGCATGGAAAACAAATGGAATCCAATAAACAGATTAAAATGGAAATTCTAGAGAATAAAAGCTCCACTGAAAACTTAGGTAGTAGGGTTAGTAAATCCGAAGAAAGAATTTCAGACGTAAAAGACAAGACTACACTTAGCATCTAGGAAAGAAAAGATTTCTTAAAAATTGTGAGAGACCATGAGAGAGCAATCCAGCAGCTACTGAATGATGCAAAGAACAACTTAAGACTGATCAGAGCAAATGAAGAAACAGCACAGAGTACAAATAACATAAATAAATGGCTCACAGATGTAACAGTATAAAACTTCCCAAACAAGAGAAAAGATTTTGACATACAGAAAAGTAAGGCATATAGGATGCCAACTAACCATGATAAAAAAAAATACACACCTAGGCATATAATAGTCACAATACCAGAATCTCAACAGAAGAATGAAATATTGAAAGCAGTTAAGAGAAAAGAAACATCATATACAAAGGAAAGCCCATCAAAAGTACAGCAGACTAATTTTTTTTTTTTTTTAAGACAGGGTCTCACTTTGCAGTTCTGGCTGGCCCTGAACTCACTGTGTAGCCCAGGACAGCCTGGAACTCACAGCAATCATCTTGGCTCTGTCTCCTGAGTGCTGGGATTACAGGTGTGAGCCACCACACCCAGCACTGTGGTATGTGGTACTGAGTGCCGGTGGGCATGAGTCCCCACACCCAGTATTGTTGTATGTGGTTACTGGGGATCGAACCAGGGCCCTTGCACTAGCTAGGCAGGCACTGGAGCCACTGAGCTAAATCTCCAGCCCTATAGCAGATTTTTTTAACACAAACCCTCAAATCAAGGAAAGCCTGGAGTGAAGTATTTCAAGACCTATAGGAAAACAAGCTCCAACCTAAATTGATATATCTTGCAAAAGGATCCTCCAAAATCAATGTGGAAATAAGATATTATAAGATATAAGATAAAGAACACCTGAGGCAATTCATAAACACCAAGCCTGGGTTACAAAAAATTCTAAACAATATCCTAGAAAAAGACAGTGAAACTCACATCTCCATGAGGCCTAACAGAATAACAAAGCTGTATTCAAGAAACACACTTGAAAAAGAAATCCATAGAGTGAAAGTAAAAACATGGAAACCAATTCTCCATATGATGGAAAACCGCAAAAAAGCAGGAGTGGCTAACATATTTGCAGCCAAAGTTGACTTCAAACCAAAACTAATTAAAAGAGAGCCAAAGAAGGTCACTACATTTTCGTAAAGGGAACAATCCAAAAGGAAGAAATAACAATCATGCACACCAAATGTTAGCACACAGAACTATATAAAACATATTAATGGATATGAAAAGCCAAATAAACACTAATACAATCGTAGTGGGGGGGCCTCACACACCACTGTCACAAAACAGATCAACTAGACAAAAAAATCACTAATACAATACTAGAACTGAACCAAACTTTTGAACAAATGGACTTAATAGATGTCTACAGAGTATTCCACCCCAGAAAATCAGAATACACTTTCTTCTCAGCTGTAGATGGGCTGTTCTTAAAAACAGATCACGTTAAGAGCTGGGGATTTAGCTCAAATGGCACCAACATTGTGCACCAACCTTGGATGCACAAGGGCCTATTTAATCCCCGGTACTGCAAAAATAAATAAATAAATGAATAAATAAGATCATGTGGGTTCACAGAATTTGCTTAAGTAAATGAGAAGGAATTGAAGTTATTCCCTGTAACTGTCAGACCATAGTGCCTTGAAACTGAAGATCAATAACTAAAGAAATACCAAGAACTTCATAAACACATGGAAGGTGAACAGTAAGTCACAGACTAAATTAAAGAAGAAATTAGACAGTTTCTACAATTCAGTGATAATGCCACTACCAACATACAGCAATCTATGGAACACAATAAAAGCAGTGCTATGAGGAAAATTTATAGCAGTGAATATTCACACCAGGAAAACAGAGCAAGCTCAAATAAGCAATGTATTATTAAACCTCAACCTTCTAGGAAATGAAGAGGAAGAAAAACCCAAAGGTCATAAAAGGGAGGGAATAATAAGGATCAGAGGAGAAATAAATGCTCAGTATTGAGAATTTGTAACTGTATATGACATGACTTAATTCTCATTTTTCCCCTTCGCCTACCCATCCTACAACCCCCAACCCTATATACATAAATTTGGTTTCCTTTTTGACTATCACATTTTTCTCTACCCCCATTACTTACATCTAAACCCCATTTCCTTTTGAATATTTACTATTCACAGTATCTATCATGCATTCTAAAACTCATTTACATCTTGTTACTCCTACCAGAGAAAATATGCTATTTACACATCTGTGACCTATTTATTTCACTTATGAATATGACCTGAAGGTATGTCCATTTGAATATAAATGATTCAAGATTATCATTTTATGGCAGAGTAACACTCCATTGTATTTAAAAAAAAAAACCCACATCTTCTTTATCCATTTTAGAGTTGATGGGCATTTGGGTTTTTGCATGATTTAGTTACCATGAATTGAACTGCTATAAATATGGGTGCACATATGTCGCTGTAATATGAGTCTTGTAATTCTTTCATGTATATCCCCAGCAGGAGAACAGCAGGTTCAAATGGAATCTCTCATCCTAGTTTTTTGAGGAATCTCCATAATGGTTGTACCAGTCTACTTTCCAACCAACTGTGGAGAAGGGTTCCTTTTTCTCCACAGCCTCACCAGCATTTGTTGCTGGCTGCCGTAAAGAATGATGAGTTTGAATCATTTATACTCAAATGGACGTACCTTCAGGACATACTCATAAGTGAAATAAATAGGTCACAGATACGTAAATATCGTATCTTCTCTCTGGTATGAGAAACTGAAGTTATAAATGTGTTCTAGAATGCATAATCAATATTATGAAACAGTAAATATTCAAAGGGAAATGGAGTTTAGGGGGAATGAGGGGGAAAAATTTGATGTTAAAAAAAGGAAACAAAGCTTTGTATACAGGGGCGGGGGTTGCAGGGTGGGTAGGAGAAGGGGAAAATGAGAATTAAATTATGTCATATACTGGTACAAATTCTCAAGTGGAATGTAATTGTGATGTGTATATATAATGTACCAATAAATTAAATTTTTAAAAAATCGGATAAAGAATGTACAACAGTACACAGTATGAAAAACAAGTCTCTTGTTCTCATGAAATTTAACTTCTAGTCATGTATAATAGGGTAATTAAATAAATTAATATTTCGGTTATGACAGCTGGAGAAAAATAAGGATAAAATAGAGAAATGCAGGGAAGTAGAGTTTGTTTTATACATAGTCAAGGAATTGTCAGGGACAATAAAATAAGCTGGGAGATTAAATCAAGGGTCACTGAAAGGACTTTGGATTATATCAAGAAAGATTAAACAAATTATGTTTAAAATTATGTCAAGTAATTAAACATGCTCAAGAAAAATTGTAATTTTCACTAAGTGTGTTTGTCACAGCTTTCTATCATTGATAACAGAATATTTTTCTTCCTACTTGGTTTTTTAAATTAACTGCCTTTTTATAATTTCATTTCTCTCCTTTATTGGCTTATTTTACTGTTTGCTCTATATACTTTTAAATTGCAGTAGTCTATATTCAAATATTACACCACTTAGTATATGGTATGGAGCCATATAAAAATATATTTTCATCTCTACTTTTCTGATCTTTCTGCTCTTGTTGCTATCTATTGTGAGGCAAGCATGGCACCACTGACCTAATCCCAGGCCCTCATGCTATCTATTGTGTATGTGTGTGTGCACATAATAAACTCATTGCTATAATCACTTTTCCTTAAAACTCTGTCACAAAATTAAACTTTGTTCTGAAACACACTTTTGCTAGGTATAGGGCTCTAAGTTGGTGAATAGGAAAGTAATCATTTTGTACTATAAATGTGTACTAAGAAAAAAATCAACATTGAAAAAATAAATCTGGGTTGATGGAACTTTTCAGTAGTTTAAAGTTATTCTGATGTCTTTTCACAATTTGATTACAATGTCTTTTGAAGTAGCTCTCACGTTTCTTGTACTAGGGCTTCACAAACTTTTTTGGATGTGAGTTTACAGATTCCATCAAATGTGAAAATTTTTCAGCTATTATTTGATAAACTATTTTTTTCTTCCCTACTTTCCATTCCTTCAGGAACTCTAACTACATTGCTCGAAACTCTTCCAGAACTTATCCTGAATATATTCTTTTTTATCTTTCATCTTGAATTGTTTATAATTGTTGCATCTTAAAATTCACGAATATTTCTTCTCCAAGTATAATAACGCCATTGATCCTATCTAGTATACTTTGCACTTCACACACTGTAATTTTCATTTCTGGAGATGTAATTTGGGTTTTAATTTTATTAAGAATTTAATGAGTTTTAATTTTATTTTTCATATCCTTAGCTTCTTTGAATTATCCAATTATAATAATTCTGTTTAATGTCCTCCCTGCTAATTCTAACATCTTTATCAATATTAACTAGTTTATCTCTTCATTATGAGTGAAACTTTTCTATTACTTATTATATAATGATAATTTGCCCTTGATGTCAGACATTTTGAATATTACCTTTTGGATATTTTGTAATTCCTTAAAAGTTTTTAAGCTTTGTTCGAAGACAATTTAATCTTTTAATTGAATTATTTATTGGTACAATATATGTACATCTCAAAATCGCATATAACATTGGGGAATTTGTACTAGTATATGACACAAGTTAAATCTCATTTTTACAGATATCCCTACCCACCCATACCTCCTCATCCCCTTTATACATGCTCTGTTATTTTCTTTCTGTATCATATTTATTCTTTCCCCTCATTACATTCCCACACCAAATTTCCTATGGAAATTTCCCACTCTATAAAAGCTGTCATACTTTCTAGAGCTCATTTGCATCTACAGGTGTTCATGTCAAAGAGAAGATCTGGAATTTGCCTATCTGTGATCTATTGATTTCACTTATTAGTATATCCTCCAGGTGTCTCCATTTGCAC
>PVIC010001258.1:0-95379 GCA_004025085.1 Thryonomys swinderianus
GGGCCGGAGGGTTAGCTCAGTGGTTCCGGCGCCTGCCTTGCAAGCGCAAGGACCTGAGTTCGATCCCCGGTAACCACATATAATGCTGGGCGTAGAGACACGCCCACCAACAATCAACACCGCATACCACAATGCCGGACATGGTGGCTCACGCCTGTAATCCCAGCACTCGGGAGGCAGAGACAGGAGGATTGCTGAGTTCGCAGCGGCTTGCCTGGGTACCATAGTGAGCTCAGGGCCAGCCTGAACTACAAAGCAAGACCCTGTCTCAAAAAAAAACAAAAAACACCAAACAAAACAAAATTAGACCACTTCACACACACACAGACACACAAACAAAACCATAAATAGTGTTTGGAACTTCTGGCATTGAATGTGGAAAGCTCAGTTTTTTCTGAGAATTATTTTCTCAGTCATAAGTATCAGTATTTTATTTTTTTGAGACAGAATCTTGCTTTGTAATTCAGGCTGGCCCTGAGCTCACTGTGTAGCCCAGGCTATCCTCAAACTCACAGCAATTTTCCTGCCTCGGCCTCCTGAGTACTGGGATTACAGGTGTGACCCACCATGCCCAGCATTGTGGTATGTGGTGCACCAGGGATCAAACTTGGGACCTTGCACTTACAAGGCAGACACTGGAACCACTGAGCTAAATCCCTGGCCCTGTCATTTTAAACCTTACATTACTGGTCCTTTAGTTTTTTTTGTTGTTTTTTTTTTTTTTTTGCTTCTTGGAGACAGGGTCTCGCTTTGTAGTTCAGGCTGGCCCTGAGCTCACTATGTAGCCCAGGCAAGCCGCCGCGAAACCAGCAATCCTGTCTCTGCCTCCCTAGTGCTGGGATTACAGGCGTGAGCCACCACGCCTGGCATTGTGGTATGTGGTGTTGATTGTTGGTGGGCATGAGTCTCCACGCCCAGCATTATATGTGGTTACCGGGGATCGAACTCAGGTCCTTGCGCTTGAGAGGCAGGCGCCGGAACCACTGAGCTAACCTTCCGGCCCCTCCTTTAGGTTTTTGATAAACTGAGGGGAACTCTGCCTTTGGAATTTTTTATAGTTATAAATACTAAATTTATTTGTAAGATATTGTTTACTTCCCCTGCCACATGCTAAGATTAAACCCAGAACCTCAGGCTTACTAGGGAAGGGCTCTACCACTAATTTTCTTTTTTTTCCCCCCCTAGTACTAGGAATTGTATTCAGGATCTTGCGATTGCCAGGCAGACATGGTGCCACTGAGCTACATCCCTGGCTTCCATTTTTCCTTTTTAACTAATTCTGGGGTTAAATCAGTGGTCTGGTATGTTACAATTGTGTGTGAAATAAGAGTGAAAGCTCAGAGAGCACTAACAGGACTCTTCTCACGTGGGGCCTCCACCAATTGTCCAAAACACTTCCTTTTGAGTTCCTTCTTCTGCAGAGTTAGGGGAAGGGACCACACACACACACACACACACACACCACCACTCACTCATGTGAAGTGGCCTCAGGCAGTTAAGTGAGCTTGTAGGAGGTTCAGACTGAAACTCTATATTTTAGAGCTTCCAGGGAAGCAGTCTGGGTGGGATCACAGGTCCTTTCCACAGGCTCAGAGACTTGGATCCCAGGACTGGATGTATCTGCCCTGCTGCCCTCTGACCTCAGCCGCTACTTCCAATATGAGGGGTCTCTGACCACACCCCCCTGTTCTCAGGGGGTCATCTGGACTGTGTTCAACCAGACAGTGAGGTTAAGTGCGAGGCAGGTAAGGCTGGGGCATGATGTCAGCTCACTGGGTATAGAGGGTAGCAGACGTAGGATGAGATGAGATCATTGAGGGTCTGCGGAAGGGATGGGGGAGATGAGGGTGGAGCTCTGGGTGCCAGCTTTGCCCTTTTGTTTCCTTCTACGCCATGAGCCCACATGTGCTGTTGATATCCCTAGCTCCATACACTCTCTGGCTCCCTGTGGGGACCTCGTGATTCTCGTCTGCAGCTGAATTTCCGAGCCACACAGCCCTTGAATGGAAGAATGGTTGAAGCCTCCTTCCCTGCTGAAGTGCACAGCAGTGCCGAGCCAGGTGGATCTCTATCTGGTGGTCTGTATTCTCGTGTCTCTTGGGCCAGGCCACAGGTCCCTCCTCCTGTCTCATTTTTTGCCAGAGTCTGTCACTCGTGGTCACAGTCCTTGGTGCTAACATCTCCTTTTTCTCTTCAGTCCACATGAGTTCCTGCTTAGCTACTGGTGAGTCTGTCCGTCTTGTTCCTGATGCTAGCTAGCTACACCCCTTCGGATCACTAAGTCCCGGGGACTAGTCAGGACCACCTTTCCATAGAACAGTCCCCACCGCAATATGACAGTTGAGCACAATGAGTCTCCAGAAGCCGGGCATGGTGGCTCACGCCTGTAATCCCAGCCCTCAGGAGGCAAAGCAGGAGGAGGATTGCTATGAGTTCAAGGCTCACCTGGCTACATAGTGAGTTCAGGGCCAGCCCAAACTACAAAGTGAGACCTGTCTCAAAAAACAAACAAAAAGAATGAAACTCCAAAAATCTAGCCTTCCTCTACCCAAGCAACCCTTTACCTAACGGTTGGGACAAAAATAGTGCTTATCTTTGTTCTCCACCCTCATCCCTTGGCTGACACCTTTAGGAGACAGAAGTCCTGGGATCTGCTGAGAACTCAGTGCAAGATGGGACATTACCTGAGGCAGCCCCTCCTCTTTTCCTTCCAGGGGACATCTTGGCCCTAGTTTTTGGCCTCCTCTTTGCTGCGACCAGCATTGCTTTCCTTGTGCAGATGAGGCGCCAGCGTGGGTAATGTACAGACCCTCTCCTTCTGCAGAACTCCACCCCCATGTCCCTTTGTGAAGTCTAGAACTCCAGTTTTCATGCAAATTTTACGCAAATAAGATCACCAGGGCCAGTTTTCTGATTCCAGTTCCTTATTGTAGACACAGAAGTGGGACCAAAAAAGGTGTCAACTACAGCCCAGCAGAGATAGCAGAGACTGGAGCCTAGAGACTCAAAACTCAAATGTGAAGAGGAACCATCTAATGGAATCTGAGGGGACACAAACTTTGTCCTGTCTTACGTATTATATAGTTACTTTTAAACTAAGAAATTTTTTTTTTTGTTCTCTTAAATCACTCCAATAGGATCTTTTTCCTTTTTCTTTATGTATTGGGGATCAAACTCAGGACTGTGCTTGCCAAGCAGGCACAACACCAATGAGCTACATCTCCGGCCCTCCAATAGGATCTTGTAGTGAGGCAGCAAGATTGAACTTGACTCTAATTTTTTTTAAATAAATACTTATAAGCCAGATATTGGTGGAATATGCCTATAATCCCAGCACTCTTGGGAGGCTGAGAAGAAAGTGGATTCCAAGTTTGAGCCCATCCCAGACAATTTAGCAAGATCCTGTCTCAAAGTTTTATATAGATATTTTTTTAAAAGACTGGGATATTGCTCAGTGTAAAGGCCTTGGGTTTAATCACCAGTGTCAAAAAATAAAAAATAAAATCTTCTAGTAAACTATGTGTAAGTCACTTTTGCTTCTCAAGTCAGGATAGTTACTTTTTAACCAAACTCTAACAACCTCCTTCCCAAAGAGCCCTTTACCCAGAAGGATTAGGGTTACAGCCCTGCTGCAACCGTAACAAGAAACCAGTTGTCCTTAATGGTAATGGAAATGTACCCACAGTTCTGACTCAAGTGAATTTTGTGTGTTAAAGTTCATGTGTCAGTGGAGCTGATTCCTTCTGGATTTTCTCATGGTAGAACATTTCCTTGCCTTTTTCAGGTTCTCAAAACTACCAGCATCCCTTGCTCATCCCTCACTATTGCTTCCATTTCCATTCCCTATCACCTTTGACTTTCTGGCCTCCTCTTGTAAGGGCCCTTGTGGATTGATTACACAGGGCCTGCAATAACCCAGGCTAATCCCTCACCATAGATCTTTTGCACAGAAACGTCCCCTGTGCTTCCTCAGGTTACATCTCACAGGATTAGAAAGTAGACATTTCTGGAGGATGGGTATTATTCTGCTCCCCACAGATGTTTTCCAGAAGGGGGCAGGTCAGACTGATTTTGTTCCACAGCTGTGCGCCTGCAGTATTGGGAGTGCTACAGCCACCAGGCTCAAAATCACTTTGAGGCTTTGGTCTTTCAATTGCTGGAGAAAAAAAAATCTGTTTCTTCGTGCAGTTTTGCCTTTAAAATGTAACATCTGATCGCTTCTCGGCCTTTTGGCTAAGTGTAAAATGTAACATCTGGCCCAACTGCCTGCTGCAGTGGCAGCTCCTCTGCCTTCCAGGGAGTAAGGGCCAGAATGGTCCCCAGCCATCAGGCTCCTCTGCTTCACACAGCCTGTTCCTCATCCCCGAGCCCAGTGCCCCCGCCCCATGGCTCTCACTGGATGTCCCGTCGCAATAGAGGTCTTTTCAACTCCACTGTCAACCAAAGAAAGGCTAAAAGGGCCCTGGGATGTCGAATCAGCTTTATTGGGTGGGGAAGCAGCTGTACTCTGGCTGGGGTACAGTCAGCTCTCACAGGTTGTTGAGTTCCAGCAGAGTCTGGTCCAAGGTCTGGTGAATCTCCACGTTCTCCTCCTTGGCACTGGCCAAGGTCTCTGTGAGGGGAAGCAGCAGGTAAGAGGGGGAGGGGAAACAGGAGGCAAAAGCATGGGAGACAGGAATGAGGAGACACGGGAAAGACACAATGAGGTACGGACAGGGGAAGGCAACACAGACGGAGTGGGTTAGGAGACAGGAAGATGCAAGCCTCCGGGCACCTGAGGCAATATGCCAGTGCAAATGGAAGGATGGACCAGTATAGACACGGCCCTGGGGTCATGCAGGAGGGGTGGGAGGCCTATGTCATGAAATAATTCCCCCTCCTTGTTTAGAAGGTTTAGGAAAGTTGGAAACAGAAGGAAGGAGACATGGCTAAGCCAGAAAAGGTAAGAGCAGACAGAACAGAGGTAGAAAACAGACCTGTAGCTGCAGTGAAAGCCCCTGCTGCTGATAGCCAACACTTTTCCGAACTTCCTTCCAGACCTTAAGGACACTCTTGCCCCTCCCTTATGCTTCGCCATCTTGTTTCCCTTCCAGTCATTCCATTCCATACCAGAGTCCCAGCTAAGTGCTCCAAGGTCAGTGATGGTCACGAGAGGGGGTCATAGTGCTCATCAGGGTGACACATCCCACGAGCAGCAGCAAGTCAAACAGTGACAGGCCGGAAGTGCCATGCAGAGGGTCTTGTGTGCTGTGGGACAGCTCAGTACTGTGGGGTGAGTGTCATGAGGGGGGACACTGGAAAGAGCCAAGCCCCCCAAGGAGTTTACTAGCGCTCTGTGGCAGTGATGAAGAGCTCTATGGAGGGCAGGAAAACAGCATGGAAACTAAGTTGAAAGTTTATTAAGCAGCAGAGAGGGGTGGAGGGCAGCAGTGGAAGGGGTGGTGGGAGAGGAGGAAGCCAGTGCCAGAGTGGGCGACAGGAGTGATGTGGGCTCTCCTAGCTGTGTCCAGCCTGGCTGGGCAATGCTGCCAACTCTTGCTCCTCCTGCCTGCCCCAGAGACTGGAAAGAGGGGAGGAGATAAAAGGTGGCCACACTGGTGTGGGCTCAGAGGGAGGTGATGTCGTTGAGTGCGTTGTCCAGCTCCTCACTGATGGCCTTGTACTTCATCTTCTGTGCATAGACTTCATCTGGAGTGGCCAAGGGAGGAGAGGGAATGGAGGGAAAGAGGAGAGGAAGGAGCGAGGGAGATGGAAAGAGAGAAGAATCAGAGTGAGATGGACAGAGCAGGAGAGGTCAGAGAACAGGCCAGACAGCTGTCACAACTTCCCTCTTCTCTTTCTCTACCCCTGACTCTTGACTTTCTCTGAACACCAATTTTTTTGCTCTTCGATGTCCCCTTCTCCCAGAATCCTATGGGCACAGTGCTCTGACAGGCAGGCGCGCTTGCTTAAGCATGAGAGAGAGGAGGGCACTTGACCAGAAAGGTCTAAAGTCCTGAAGCTGGACTTGCCCAAGAAGGCCAGAAGTAAGGAATGTGGGAATTATGAGAGTTAAAGTGTTATCAGAGTGAAAAGGAAAGGTGACCTTAGGTACAACGTTGATAAATAAACATAGATGAGCAATTATCTGGATGTTTGTTTCCAGCAAATATGTAGCTTCAAGTATTTTCCTCCATTAATGTTGTCACACAATCACTGAATGTGACATTGAATGGAATAACTATTCAATAAAGAAGTTTTTGTGATGATTCTGTTGTGTTGCACTTGGAGACAGCCTCTGTTAGGTTCATGCTACACTAAGTTCTGGTCTGAAGCCCAGCAGCATCAGCATCACCATGGGCTCGATAGAAATACAAATTCAGGGCCAGGGATTTAGCTCAGTGGTTCCAACGCCTGCCCTGCAAACACAAGGTCCCTGGTTCGATCCCTGGTAACCACATATGACAATACCAGGTATGGTGAGTCATGCCCACCAGCAATCAGTACCACATACCACAGTCCCAGGCGTGGTGTTTCACGCCTGTAATACCAGCACTCAGGAGGCAGAGGCAGAGGCAGAGGCAGGAGGATTGCTGAGTTCGAGGCTTGCCTGGGCTACATAGTGAGCTCAGGACCAGCCTGAACTACAAAGCAAAACCCTGTCTCAAAAAAAAAAACAAAACAACTCTCGAAGTGATTCCCCCTGTGCTGAGGTGTGAATGGAGTAGATATACTGTGGCCACATCAACTTTAATTGTGGGAACAGCCCAGCTGAGTTTCTGGAGTCCTGGATGCTCCGACTCAAGTTTATCACTGGTCAATACCGAGGGATGTGAAGATAAGGGAAAGGTCAATAGTGACAGGGTGTGGAGCAGTATCCTGTTACCTTCCAGGTCATCGATGGTTTTCTCCAACTTCGCCACAGATCTTTCTGCAAATTCTGCTCGAGTCTCAGCCTGGGAATAAGTGGGATGGGGGACATAACAAAGAATCAGGCCTCCCAAAGGACCTCACTGAAGTCACCTTCCCTTCCATCCCTAGTCCCCAGACCCCTGCCACAGACAGACTGGCAGGAAGAAGGGTGGCCTGGGGGGAGCCTGGGGGCAGGAGGAGAGCTCTTACCTCCTTCAGTTTCTCCTCCAGCAGTTTGATCTCCTCTTCATATTTGTCCTCTTTGGTAGAGTACTTTTAGAGACACACATACACCATCAGTAAACCACCTGCCTGATCCTTCGTTTCTCCACTGAGCCCTTGAGCCCCTCCTAATCTTGCCTCTTGGAGCCCAGCCCTCCCTGCCTGACCCTCACCTCCCTCCCCTGTAGGACCCATCCTCACTGCCCTTCTACCCTCTCTACCTTGTCTGCTTGGGCCTCCAGGGATTTCAAGTTGTTGGTAACAATTTTCAGCTCCTCCTCTAGGTCCCCACATTTACTGCAGGGGTGTGTGGCAGGGTGGGGTGTGAGGAGAGACAGTGGGGATGGCACAGTGGGGGAGGGCAGAGGAGAGAAGAGAAGAGCAAAGTGATAAGAGTGACAGCAGGCAGAGCTCAGAGGCCCCAAGCCCTTCCCGACCCCTGCCAGGTGACAGAGCGCAGCCTGAGATGCTGAAATTGAGGGGAAAGGTGAGCTGAGAGAAGGCGCCATTGCCTGGCAAGGTGCGGAGAGGTTACTACCTCCTCCTCTGAGGCCATCAGTGACTTGAGGGCCTGGTCCATGGTTCGAAGTTCCTCCTCCAGCTGCCTGGCTCGGCTGGGGGCAGCGGACAGAGGTCAGATGACAGGACCTGTCCCTGTAGCCCCAGCCTTGGAAACTGCCTGCCCACCATGCAAGGAATCTCTAGCTGCTGCCTGAATTCTACTGGCCATCCCAGGTTGTCCTTACCTCTCGGCCACCTCAGCTCTCTCTTCTGAACGCTCCAGCTCTCCCTCCAGGATCACTAGCTTCCGGGCCACCTGGGGGAAGTGGGAGAGAGGAGATCAGCTATGACTGAGGGTATGACACTCGGGAGCCAGGAGGATATGGGGCAGGGCTGTCACCTCCTCATATTTGCGGTCTGAGTCCTCAGCAATGTGCTTGGCCTCCTTCAGCTGCATCTCCTGCAGCTCCATCTTCTCCTCATCCTTCATGGCCCTGTTCTCAATGACCTTCATTCCTCTGAGAGGGAGGGAGAGGTGAGAGGACGAGGTCAGCAGCACCATAGACAGGCTCCCTCCCCCACCGGACCCTTCCTTCTCAGGGCCCCTGCCCACCTCTCACTCTCATCAGCTGCCTTCTCAGCTTCCTCCAGCTTTTGCAAGGCAGTGGCGAGGCGCTCCTGTGCCCGGTCCAGCTCTTCCTCTACCAGCTGAATGCGGCGGTTCAGAGAGGCCACATCTGCCTCAGCCTGTGGGTCAAAGGTAGGGGTCAGAAAGGCTTTGTGGAGCTTGGATGAGTAAAAGGGACTTTGGAGAATGGCTAAGATTCTTCTCAGAAAGAACCTAGGCCCTGGATTTTAGATGTTCAATCTGTTTTTTCTCTCAACTACCCATATTCTGCTTAGATTCTGTGTTCCAGCCAAGCATCTTGCTTTTTTTCTTCATAAACTTGCTTTTTTTCTTCCCTGCTGTGGGGCCTCTTCTGACACTATTCGTGGTTATAGCTACAGCTGCCCCTCTGTCCCCTTTCGGGGCAATCCAAATGCTGAGAACAGGTCTGAGGCAGCCTTGATTCTCCATAGCAGAGCCTGGTCCAGTTAAGGGGCTGGGGAAGAATCAGGCCAACCAGATTTCACTGTTGCTAAAAGCCAATCATGGCGTCAAACTTGGTGAGTCAGCAGCTGCCAGGCAGACTCCCAGCAAGGGATCCGAGAGGCAAACCAGCCTTGCTCACAGAAAACAGCGAGGCTGGTGATGGTGAAGCTTCTAGAGGCCGAGTGCCCAAACTGAAACTGCAACCCAAAACACACTGACTTATCACAAAGTGCCAACACTGCAATTAAACCTGAATAGTGACGTTTTTAGTTTAGAAAAAACAACTTGTACACTTGGCTTACGTGCCAACAGAAAAGGCTCCATGTGGCCACTGTAGGATGTGTGCCATAGGTTCACCACTACCAGCCTAGGTTGAAACAAGGGACTCCCTGCTAAGGCCCGGGGACACTGGGGGCAGTGCAAGTGACAGATACTCAGCCCCCTGCCTGCCATATGGAAGCAAAACCTTGGAGGTTTTGAGGAGGGTCCATAAATACTGGAGAAAGAGACAAAAACAGGCCTCCTGTGGAGGAGAAGAACAAAATGCGGAGCAGAGATGTGGTTTGATTTTAAGAGCTCAGGCTCTGAGTCAATCATCTTGAGCCACGGTTCAACCACTCAATACTGGTGTGATCTTGACAAATTAGGCTTCTGAAGTGTCAGTTTCCTCCTTTATAAATCTGAATTAATGATCATAACTGATAGGACTGTTCAAAGATAAGGCAGTGTTTCTACTACTCAATCAACGGGGTCATCTGGGAGGCTCATAAAACTAAACAGATTCTCTAGTTCCTTTCTAGATCCACTGGAGGAAGATCTCCAGTATAAGGGCTTGGGAGTCTTAGTTTTTCAAATCTCCCGAACAATTCTGATGAGCCAAGTTTGGGAAATAGCAAAATATTATGCAGGAAATGCCTGGGCAGAGTTCACTTGATAAACGTTAAGATTATGCCTGATTCTCTCTCAAAGACAAAGACAGAAATCCCCACAGAGATTTAAGGGTGGAAAGAAAAAAAGACCAGCAGAAAAGAGTGAGTTGAGAGGAACTAGGTGTCTGCTCTAGGGCAGAAAGAGGAGAAGACAACCTAGGTGACCCTGCAGGGCAGGAGAAACACAGTTCCATAGATAGAAAGTGGATTATAGCTCATCTCCCAGGTGCTGAAGTCACCTGGAGCCTGGCCACCTAGAATGGCAAGAGCCCATCAGCGGCACAGGGCCCAGTGACTCAGTGTGGAAAGATTCTGAGGACAGCACTGGTGCTGAGAAGAATAACTCCAGGAGACTCTGGAGGACTACTTCAGACAGATGAGACTCCGTAAAAGGAAAACTCTTCAGAGTGGTCATACAGACAAATGACAACAAAGTTTGGGAATCCTGGGGTCCTCGTCATGGGACTGACATTCGTTATTTCCTGTTCTCCAAGCTCTTAGAAGATATGGATGCTGGCTGCTTTCTAAACACAGAATAGCACCACTGTCCACACTGGACAAAAGGGAAGTAAGAAAGGAGAAACTGAGGTAAGTGAACTGTGTTCAAGGTCACACAATAAGTTCAGGCAGCATTTCCTATCTACGCCTGGCACTCCTGCCCTGCTTCCCCAGCTCTGGTCCAAACCCCCCCCCCCCCAGCTCCTTGGGTTTCCAGTCCTGCCTCCAGCTGCACTGGGCCTTGGTTATTTATAGAGTGTCAGATGCCCAGGGTTGTCTTGCTAGCAGCTGCAGGTCAGTTCCCGCCCGAGTGCCAGGACTGGTAGAGAACCAAAATTTAAGGCTGGAGGTCAAAGAAGCTCAACCCTTGGGGTTGAGGGACCTAGAATAGTTAATGCAAATGGCATCTCTGAGGTTTACACCATGCTTGGTGTGAGTCCTCACAGACACTCCAACCGTAGGACCACCTGAGATTTAAAACAATCCTGGGTGGGAGGCAGAGAATGGGAAGGCACCATGTCCAAAGTCATAAGACCAGGAGCTGAGGATTTAGCTCAAGTGGTACCGCACCAATTTTGGACGCACAAGAGCCCAAGTTCGATCTCCGGTACCGAAAAAGTAATAAGGCCAATCTTCTATGATAGGGTGGGGGCTGGGAATGGCAAGAAGTAGAGAACTCTGGCTGGGGTTGTGGGTTGAGGAGAGAAATCTGAGAGTATGCAGATCCTGCCAAGGTGGCTGCTTTGGCATTTGTGACCCTGTTGCTCTGCCCTGTGGCCTGGAAGCTGACAGCTTAATGAGGGTAAATGAGGAGCAGGGAGAACTGAGCTGAGGCCACAGGGCACAGCAGGGCTGCTGAAGCCAGAGGTCAAGATCAGGGAATCTCTCTGTCTCTGTGTCTGTTTCTCTGTCTCTCTCTCATGCGCACGCGGTACTGAGGATTAAGCTCCGGCCCTCTCGCTTTGTAGTTCAGGTTGGCCCTGAGCTCACTATGGTGCCCAGGCAAGCTGCCCCGAACTCAGCAATGCAATCCTCCTGTCTCTACCTCCCGAGGTGTGAGCCACCATGTCCGGCATTGTGGTATGCGGTGTTGATTGTTGGTGGGTGTGTCTCCACGCCCAGCATTATATGTGGTTACCAGGGATCGAACTCAGGTCCTTGAGTTTGCACCTTGCGAGGCAGGCACCGGCACCACTGAGCTAACCCTCTGGCCCAAGGCCAGGGAATTTCTAATGGCCCCTTATGGGTTTAATTCAAGTCAGGACCTATGTCCTTCCTCCTGGCCACTAGCACCTCACACTCACACATTCCGCGGCATCACCCCCCAAATGTAGCTGCTGTCTCCTATCCGTTTCCCCAGGGAAGATGGAGGGAGATGTTAAGTTCTCATCCCTTCCACCCCCACGATGACTCACTGCTGGATCATTGCACATTCTAAGAGCTGGAACCAAATGGAATTACTAGGCTAAATCCTGAGGGGAAGTGGTAGGTGGTTTTGATTTACCCACAGTCTTGGATTATGTGTAAACCAGCCCTAGCCAGGGTTAAGAAGAGGAAACCATTTCTGCACTAGTGTTGGAAGACCTAGGTCTCCTTATCCCTGCACCCCCTGGGGCTAGAGCCCCTCTCCAGTGCGCCAGCACCTCCCAAGTCCCCCAAGTCCACACTCACGTCGGTGGCCTTCTTTTCGGCCTGCTCCAGTTTCTCCTGAGCATCCTTCACTGCTTCAGAGTACTTTTCCACTTCATCCTCAGTCCCCTTCAGCTTCTTCTGGAGGCCCTGCTGCTCTTCCTCCAGCTGGGGGAGAGGGGAGTGGAGGCCGGGTTCAGGCAAGGGTGTTGAGGGGGGCGATGGAGGTTAGAGAGTAGATGTCAAGCCCTTGAACCCCTGACCCAGCACTGCTCTGCAAGGGCAGGAAGGGAAACTGGGGGATCTGGGCTTCCCAGGCTCTGGTAGCTAATATGAAGTGTGGATGCTGTTAGGCCCCTGAGGGTCCGGTGAAAGCACAGCTTCCACACTGGTGGGAAAGAGCCTTGGAGAGCAAGTACAAAGTTGGGGGGGGGGGCAGTGTAAGGGCCCACTACACCTTGGGGCAGGGAGGGGTGGCAGCATTGGGCTCGGGGCTCCACCTGCTTGCAGCGGTCCTCAGCTTGCTTTTTGTCAGCTTCGGCCTGCTCAGCGCGGTCGATGGCATTCTCCTTGTCCAGCTTCAGCATCTGCATCTTCTTCTTGATGGCGTCCATGGCTGCGGTGGGGGGCGGGCCGGCTGGCGGGAGGTGAACACTGCGCGGGCTGCGCGGACAGACGCACGGGTACCGGCTTAGGAGGACCTGGTGGCACTGGGAGGTCCCAGGCCCGCGGACGCCTAAAAGACTGGGAGGGACCGGGCGGAGCCGGCGACCAGGACCCTCCTCCACCGCAGCCCAAACCTTGTAGGGGCAGAAGGACAGCCCGGCAAGGGGGCGCGGCTGGCCCCTGCTCCCACCCCTTGGGGCCGCCCCTGGGGCCCCGCCCCTGCTCCCAGGCCCCCACCCGGCCAGCCGTCGGGGATGGAGTGGGGGACGGCTCACCCAGGTCTGTGGAATCCTCCGTCCCACAGAGGGGAGGGGACCCCGGGGCTGGGGGCTCCACGCTTCCTCTGAGTGACAGCAAAGCTCAGTGGCAGCTGCAGCTGGGGCCCCTGGGGCTATTTCGGGGCTTGAGCTCACGGCAGCTGCCCGGGCGCAAGGACCCGCGTGCCTCCCCCCATCAGCTGTAGCAGCCGCTGCCCCTAATTTAGAAGTTTCCTGTAAATCCCCCCCGGATTAAATGTCTCTTGGGAGGTGGAGCTCCTCTGCGCCTCGAGTGACTCAGTTTACCTCAATCCTAGACTGCAGGATTGCATTACTGACATGGTAGTTGTGGTGGCATAGCTTGGGGAAACTGAGGCAGGAGATGACCCCCCCCCCCCCGCCCCGGAGCCCCGTCGCAGTGCGGAGCGTGGCCCCAACCCCTGCAGGAGCTGGGAGCCCTCCTCTGCCAACGCCTGGCCGCAGGGGCCCAGCTCCTCGCCCGCCCGCCCCGCCCCCCACGTGTCCCGCATAGTTTCCACGCGGCTGCGGCGGAGCCAGGCCCCCGCCCCGCCCCCACTCCCACCCGGGACGAGTCCCTGCCCCGCGGCCCGAGCCCCAGCTCCCTCCCCGCCCCCTGCCGCTCTTCACTGCCCCCTCCTTCTCCTGCCCTCCGCCCGCTCCCTTTCCCTGGTGGGCAGACATTACGCCGAAATTTCTTTTCTGCCCTTTTTTGGGATGGTTCCCCGTGGGGAGGCGGGGCTGCGCCGGGGCGGGGGAGGCCAGAGATGGGGGGCGGAGTGCCGGGGCCCCGGGCGGCTCCCGCGGGTGGGGTGGGAAGCCACAGGACCGGGCGCGAGGTTGTTTTTCCCCGGGGAGGTGGGGCGTGGGGGAGCGGAAAGGCGCCCCCAGTGGATGAGGGCTGCTCTCGCGCCCAGCGTGGAGGCCTGCGGTTCGCGGCGGCCCAGGGCCGGACGGTAGGGAGGGGCTCAGAGCGGCTTCGCCGGTTGTTTGCTAGACGCGAAACAGCCCCGACTGGCCGTCAGCGTGCACTCAGCGCTTCGCAGTGATCCTCAAACTCCGTGGAAGAAAAAGACGCCTCATCCGTGTAGCAGCCTTCCTAGATCCGGGGGTGGGTATGGGTTAAGGCTCTTTCCTGTCTTTCAGTTTCCTTGTTCACTTAATCTTGGAGTTTTACTTCCCATAAACTAGTCGAAAGCGGCTCTGGGCTGGACTTGCAAACACAGTTCCTTCAAGTGTCACCTCCTACCCAAGTCCGTCGTGATCTTGCTCTGAGTTCCGCGGTTCGTTTAGGCTGGCCTCAAACTCATGGTGATCCTCCTGTATGAGCCCCAGGGTGCTGGGATTACAGATGTGCCGTCATGCCCGCTTCACATTTCTTAATATGGTAGAGAAGAACCGTTGTTGGGGTCCCTAACTAACTCCCCTCGCCTCAACTCCCTTCATTGTGGACTGGACCCCGAGTACTCACACTTGTACCTTTTGCTACATTCACACTGAACTACATACATCTTATGCTTCTGTTCCCTTTCCCTAAAATGCTTTTCCCCTGGGTTGATTCTTGGTATCCTTTAAGACTCAGGTTGTCAGCTTTTCCGGGAAGCCTTCCTTGCCTGGCCACTTCTGTCAGTCTAATAGTGCTTGCTGTTGGGGGCAGGTCTCTCTGATTCTCGTTATAGTCCCACTGTGAGCTTCTTGTATGTGTTTGTCCCTGCAGAACAGGGATTAGCATTTTCAGTTATGAATCCTCAGTGCCTCACACAGCACTCCAGGAGTGACTCCCCCACCCCAGGTACCAGGTATTGAACTCGGCTCCTTGTGCTTCTAAGGCAGGTGCAGTACCACTTGAGCTAAATCCCCAGCCCTCTATAGTGACATTTGATAAACATTTGGCAGATGGCCTATTTACATACCAGGTCCCAGTGCACAAATATACTTCATACAGTGTGGGCTTAGAGGAACTCACCATCTAGTAATGCACTTCTCAAACATTTTAGTGCAAGAAACTTGTACACTCTTACAAATTATTGAATAGTCCAAACAGCCTCTTTTTTTGTTTTTGTTTGTTGAGACAGTCTCACTATATAGTTTAGGCTGGCTTTGAACTCATTATGTAGCTCAAGCTGGTGAGCCTCCTGCCTTAGCCTCTTAGTGCTAGGATCACAAATACTCTGCAGCCATCACACCCTGCAGCTTTTGCTAAAGTGGGTTATATCTATCTAACAATACTTATATTAAAATGGAAACAAAATTTTAAAATATTAATGCATTAAAATAACAAAATTAAGCCCATTACACATTAACCAAGTAAAATAGATAACATTTTAAACCAAAAAATTAAATAGCCAGATGTGGTGGAGAGTGCCTGTAATCTCAGTACTTGGGAGGCTGAGGCAGGATGATCACTGTGAATTGAAGGCCACCCTAAGCTACCAAGTGAGTTCCAGACCAGTTTGAACTGAACAGTAAGACCCTTTCTTAAGAAACAAAAACAAACCCTGTAAAACAAATTACCTTTCTCCTCCCTAGGTTAGTGAGAATATGGCAATTATTTAAAATCTTTGCAAGTCTCTTTAATAATTGGGTTAAAAGAGAATAATTTGACTCTCAAAATCTGCTTAAGCACTCAATTTGTTTGCCTTATATAGATTTATAGTTGGATGAAAGATGTATTTGTATAGCCTTCTCATTTAGCTGTGGACATTCTTTGATATTACACCAAAACTTGTACAAATGGTAGTTTCTAATGGTTAGGTGTAGTGTCGTACCTGAAATCTATCTTTCTTCTTTCTTCTTTTTTCTATATTATACCTTCTTTAGGCATGCATAGTGTTCTGGGTGCCACTCCTATACTGGAGATAATAAGCCCAGGGCCTTTGCACTGAGCTACATCCCCAGCCCTTTTTTATTTTGAGATCAGGTTTGCTACATCACTAAATTGCCCATAGTGGATTTAACTCATAATCCAGCCACTGTGTTTTCCCTTGCATGGCTGGCCCACCCTCATGTGCAGGGTGCACTTTTCCTACTTTTGTTTGGCCCAGACTCATTCTGCAGAACCTGGGTTTTTTTTTTTTCTGCACTTAATGCAAGTTTACTACCATTAGAAAATAAATAAACTGTCACAGTCTTCCTGTCCAGTTTCCTGGTGTGCTCAGAGTTCAAATGTGTGCCATTACATAATTTTATAACATCATGCATTGGCCATTTGGAAATAAAGATTCCCTGAACCATTCAGATTTCCCAAAAGTTTACAGGTTTCATTAGATTGTACCTTAACAAAAACAAAATCACATTCCTGGGCCAGGGATTTAGCTCAGTGGTTCCAGCACCTGCCTAGCAAACGCGAGGTCCTGAGTTCAATCCCTGCTAACCACATACAGTACTGGACGTGTTGACTCACACCCACCAGCAATCAGTATCACATACCACATTCCTGGGTGTGGTGGTTCATGCCTGTAATTCCAGCACTTGGAAGGCAGAGGCGGGAGGATTGCTGAGTTCCTGGTTTGCCTGGGCTACATAGTGAGCTCAGGGCAGTCTGAACTCTTCTGAACTACAGAGACAGACACTCTGTCTCAAAAAAAAAAAAAAATCACATTCCTTTTTTCTTTTTTTTTTTTTTGTGGTACACGGGGATCAAACTCCAGTCCTTGTAGTGTCCAAGGTTGACTGGTACCACTTGAGCTAAATCCCCAGCCCCTAAAAAAAAATCACATTCCTTAAAGTCATGATTGGCTTTTACCAAAAAAAGTCTCTAAATTTTGGGAAGCTGCAAACCTTGTAATGACAAACATAAATTTTCCAAACTTTAAATTTTCATTCTAATGCTCTAATTATATTATAAATAATAAACACTATCAGATTTTTTCCCCCAAAGTGACAGATTTATTTCTTCTTAAGAAAAACCCTGTCAGATCTAAGTTTAAGAAACACAGTTTGTTACCTGTTCTTTCAAGTGATATGAAAAGAGCAGAAACCAGTCTGTGTGTCAGAGATGTGTGGTGGTACACACTGGAGAGCAGCATTTGCGAGGCTGAGCAAGCATTATCATGAGTTGAAGGCTAGTCTAGGCAGCACAGCAAGACCTTGTTTCAGAAGAAAAGAGCAGTCAGTTTGGTTTACAACTCAAAAGTTGGTCCATGTGCTTTTTCTCAAGAAAGCTGTCACTTTGCTGTGCCACAGAAGTGCTTTATTTATATTTCCCAATTCATCAGATAGTTGAAGACTTTATTCATATTTCCCAGTTCATCAGATAGTTGAAGACTTTCTACCCAAGAACTAAGATTTCATAAAATTAATCAGATTAATCATTTTTACTATTTTATCAAAGGCTTTTTTGCCCCCTAGTATAGGGGATTGGATCCTGGGCTTTTGCAATGAACTACATCCCTATCCCTTTTTTGTTTTTTAAATTTTGAGACAAGGGCCGAGGATTTAACTTAGTGGTGCCATGCCTGCCTTGCAAGCACAAGGTCCTGAGTTTGATCCCTGATACTGGAACAAACAAAAAACTTCTAACTTTGATATAGTATTTCACTAAGTTACCATATGGCCCAGTCTGGTCTAAACTTGTGATCTTCCTCCCAACTAAGGCTTCCAGAGTGCTGGAATTAAGACCTGGCATTTAATTCTAAAATTGCTAATGTGTGCCGGTGAAGAATTGTGATAGTTTAGAACTACTTTCTTAGTTTGCTAAATTGCCCGGGTGGGACTTGAATTTGTGATCTTCCTTAGTCTCTCAGAGTGTTGGGATTACAGTATGTGCCATCAAGCCTAGTTTACCCAATATTTTTGCACTATTAGTGTGAATTTCTTTTTTTTTTGAGACAGGGTCTCACTTTGTAGTTCAGGCTGGCCCTGTTTACTATGTAGCCCTGGCAAGCTTTGAACTCAGCAATCCTGTTTCTGCCTCCTGAATGCTGGGATTACAGGCATGAGCCACCACGACTGGTTGTTAGTGTGAATTTTGACAATGAAAAAGGATATTAATGCCTTCATAGTATGAAATAAATTTGACCTCTGGACCCTGAAAGTCTTGGAAACTTGCAGGGGTCTGAGGCCTACTTTTGAAGACCTGCTGTTCTAGTGATTTAATTCTCTTCCCAAAAGGCTCCCCAAGCTATCATTAGTTGACAGGTACGTGATTGGTCACAAAGCCTGAGGCCATGACAGGGAAGCCAAATCAGAGTAAGCATCTGTTCTGGACTTGTAGCTAGAGGAGCTGAGTCTAGACTACCACAGGTCAGGGAGGTCAGGGAAGGGATTTGATCTCCACAGTCCTCAACTCACGATGCCATGACATTGAATCTGGGGCTTGAGGAACACAGCAGTATGTACTGGAGTTGCCAGTCTGTGCGTCAGAGATGTGATAATACATTTCAGTTTTCCAGGGCTTAGCACAGGCATAGCTTAGTAAATATTGAATGAATGAATCACAGGTGACAAGAGTGATGTTAGGAAGTTGGCACTGTCCCTAATGGGCTGCCCTGGGGAGGACAAAGTATTTCCATGTACTTTAAGAAGGCAGTTTTTCAGTTTTTTTTTTTTTTTTTTTTTGAGACAGGGTCTCGCTTTGTAGTTCAGGCTGGCTCTCAGCTCACTATGTAGCCCAGGCAAGCCTCGAACTCAGCAATCCTCCTGTCTCTGCCTCCCGAGTGCTGGGATCACAGGCGTGTGCCACCATGCCCGGCCAGTTTTGTTTTTTGTAGTGCTAGGGATTGAACCCAGGGTCTTGTACATACTAGGTAAGCACACCACCAGAGCCACATCCCAGTCTTCTAGCCACAAGGGTGGGAGTGTTAGATGCTAAAGGAACAGCAGGTGGGTAGTGTTTGTGTTCTACTTGGAGGGAGAAGTATTGAGGAAATAATATACCAGGCTGCAAGGTTGGCTAAAGAACCATGTATCAAAATAGTGGCCAACCTTAAAGGACCGCCAGTTTACACAGTAAGAGAGGGAGGGGCTGAACGCACAAGGAAGTGTTAAGTGCGTACCTCCTTGACTGCCTCTTTTAACAGCCGGCAGTTCAAAGGGGAGCTGTATCCTTCCACTATAAATTCTCACACCTGCCTGGATCAAGCTCCACCCCCTTTTCTAGTTTGTCAAGAGACAGGAGTGCCCCAACTCAGTCATCAGTAGTACTTTTGTGTGTGTGTGTGTTCTGGGGCTCAAGGTCAGGACCTTGTGCTTGCCAGGTAGGTACTGTGCATCTGGGCTACATCCCCAGTCCAGTGGTCCCATTTGAAACTGCCCAGGCTGGACTTTTTCTTGCTACCTATTTTTTTTTGTTTTTGAGACAGGGTCTCACTTTGTAGTTCAGGCTGGCCCTGAGCTCACTATGGTGCCCAGGCAAGCCTTGAACTCAGCAATCCTCCTGTCTCTGCCTCCCGAGTGCTGGGATTACAGGCGCGAGCCACCATCTTGCTACCTATTTTTTTTTTTTTTTTTTTTTTGCTTTTTGGAGACAGGGTCTTGCTTTGTAGTTCAGGCTGGCCCTGAGCTCACTATGGTGCCCAGGCAAGCCGCCGCGAACTCAGCAATCCTCCTGTCTCTGCCTCCCGAGCGCTGGGATTACAGGCGTGAGCCACCACACCCAGCATTATATGTGGTAACCGGGGATCGAACTCAGGTCCTTACGCTTGCGAGGCAGGCGCCGGAACCACTGAGCTAACCCTCTGGCCCTTGCTACCTATTTTAACTAATTCTGTTTCTCAGTACTCTTAAGCTCAGACATTTGTTTTTTTTTTTTTTTTTTTTTTTTTTTTTTTTTTTTTTTTTTTGCTTTTTGAGACAGGGTCTCGCTTTGTAGTTCAGGCTGGCCCTGAGCTCACTATGTAGCCCAGGCAAGCCTGGAACTCAGCAATCCTCATCTCTGCCTCCCAAGTGCTGGGATTACAGGCATGAGCCACCACGTCCAGCATTGTGGTATGCGGTGTTGATTGTTGGTGGGCGTGTCTCCACGCCAGCATCGTATGTGGTTACCGGGGGTTGAACTCAGGACCTTGCGCTTGCGAGGCAGGCTCCGGAACCACTGAGCTAACCCTCTGGCCCAGACATTTGTATTTTACATAGCCTTATAATTATTTTTTCAGACAGGATCTTTTTTTTTTTTGCTTTTGAGACAGGGTCTTGCGTTGTAGTTCAGGCTGGCCCTGAGCTCACTATGGTGCCCAGGCACGTTGCCGCGAACTCAGCAATCCTCCTGTCTCACTTTTAGTTCAGGCTGGCCCCAAACTCACTATGTAGCCCAGTTCAGCCTCGAACTCTGTCAATCCTCCAGACTCTGCCTCCTGAGTGCTGGGATTATAGGTGTGAGCCACCATGCCCAGCATTGTGGTATGTGGCACTGATTGCTGGTGGGCGTCACCACTCCTGGTATTGTTGTATGTAGTTACTGGGGACTGAACTCAGGACCTTGCACTTACCACTGAGCTAAATCTCTGGCTGTTTAAGCTCTTTTGAGAAAAGGTCTCGCTTTGTAGTTCAGGCTGGCCCTGAACTATGTGAAGTTCCGCCACTGCGGTATATCCCCAGCCACCCTGAATTCACTATGTAGCCCAGGCCAGCCTCAAACTCATGGCAATCCTCCTGCCTCTGTCTCCCGAGTGCCGGGATTATGGATGTGAGCCACTTACCACTTTTAGGAAAGCTTTTTTTTGTTTTGTTTTTTTGAGATAGGACCTCTAACTTGAGGTGGCCCTCCTACCTCAGCTTCTGAGTGTTAGAATAACAGACATGTGCCACCATACCCAGTCTGGCAAAGCTATTCAGATTCAGCTAGGAACTAGATCTGTTCACATATTGGGTAGCTATAAATAAAGAACAGAGTTTTGGTAGCCACAAAGAGCACTGGTAGCTGCTGTCCCAATGACAAAATGACCTTGGTGAGGCTTAGGTGCTGACCATGTAGGTGAAGACAATATGAACACTTTAGAGATAAGGAGTCAGAAGGGGTCTGAGAGCCCAGATTGCTCTGGTCTGCACTGCTTCCATTGCAGTCTGATCCAACCTGATGACAGACTCTTTCCCCAGAGGTATCTTTCATCTCCAGAAGCCAGGCAACTGTCTAGGTAGAATCATCTTTATTGGAACATGACCTGTTTGGGGTTTACAACCCTGCAGCCCCACCCCGCAGGTCGCTGGGGTGGGAGACAAAGTATCAAAAAAAGGATGAGTTGAGCTGATGAGGCTGTGGGCATTGGCTGGAAGCTGCTGGCAGGGTGGAGCGGGCCAGGGCCCTGGCAGGTTCAGATTGAGGTACAGCAGCGTTAATAATACTCTTGGAGCATTAATACTCTGGGAAGGGTTAGGCACTTGGGGGCCCTAGGGCACAAAGGCACTTGGAGTCAGGGAGGGGATGGGGATGTGCAGTGGGACTGGGAAGGGCCAGGCCCAGGGTCTGGCAGGCACTTGGGGAGTGCAGGGGTTGGGCAGGTTGGGCCCTGACAGCCCAGAAGGCTTTGGTAGTGGCAGGCACAGTCTCTGGGCTGGGTCTGTGTCACACAGACGCAGCTTCCCTAATGCTCATCCCGGAGCTCTGAAGGGAGAAACTTGTACTGCTGCTGCCGGATCTGCGCCAGCTTCTTCCGCGCCTCTTCCAGCTCTCGTTCCTTCCGAAGCATCTCTTCCTGTGCTGCAATGATCTGAGGGACAAAAGAGTTGAGGCCCAGCTCAGAGAGGGCATGCTTTAGGGGCAGAGGGCAGGGAGGACAGTGCAGACAAGGCTACTGCCTCTGATAGTGTCGCTCAGAGTGGCTCACCTGGGCGATGCCCCCGACCATCTTCTCTTTCACCACCACGGTCTCATTCTCCTGGTCTTCAAAGGCTGCAGCCTTTTGGGCTGCCTTCACCAGGTTATCGGAGGCCCGCTTCACGGCATTGCCAGCACCCTGTGCAGGGCCACAGTGGTGGGAGAGCTCAGGCAGGCACATACTCCCATAACTCCCTCGCAGAAGTGTCCATTTCAGAGGTGATGGTTTAAAGCAGTACAACCCAGGGACAGTGGGATGGGTCAGGGTTCCTCACCTGAAGTCGCTTCATTGCCTCAGAGTCCTGGTCAGCCTTGACCTTGCAGGCCACAAGGAGCTGGGCTGTGGAGGCTGCTACCTGCTTGGCTGAGGAGATGAGCTTCTCCTGGCTGGCATGGCCTTGGACAGCTGCGTTGGCTGCCTCACACAGGTTGTTGGTGGCTGCAGCCACCATCCGGGCCTAAGGCAGAGTTATAGTAAAACATGCCTCTCTTTTTTTTTTTGAGACAGGGTCTCGCTTTGTAGTTCAGGCTGGCTCTCAGCTCACTATGTAGCCCAGGCAAGCCTCGAACTCAGCAATCCTCCCGTCTCTGCCTCCTGAGTGCTGGGATGACAGGCGTGAGCCACCACACCCGGCACTGTGGTACGTGGTATTGATGGCTGGTGGGCATGAGTCTCCACGCCCAGCATTGTATGTGGTTACCAGGGATCGAACTCTGGACCTTGCACTTGCAAGGCAGGCGCCGGAACCACTGAGCTAACCCTCCGGCCCAAAACATGCCTCTCTTAAAAATACATGCTTTCAGTCAGAGATGTAGCCCAGTGTGCTGTGTCTGGCAAGCCTGAGGTCCTAGGTAGATCCTCGGCATGGTGATACACATATATATATGACGTTCCTCTTGCCCTAGCCCACCCCACCCCACTCCCAGCCTCGTCGTCTCCCAAACTCAAGCCAAGTATTGTACACTCACAGCAGAAATAAGGCCCTGGGACCACTGCCCATCGTCCAGTGCATTGGCTGGGATGGCACCCACCTGTGAAGGAAGGACAGCCTCTGAGACCTGTGCTCTCCCTTTTCTGAAGCCCCTCAGTGAGGGGTGAGGGTCCAGATCACAGATTGCTCCCTGGTTCCCATGCTTCAGTGCAGTAAGAACTCACCTTCCCCTGAGCCACCAGTTCCCTCTGGGCAGCTGATGCAGCTTTCACCAGTGCACTGGTGGCTGCTGCAATGGACTTGGCAGCTTCCAGTATTTGCTCCTCAAAGTTCAAGGACTCATCTGCCTCCTACAATGACAAGAGACGGGTTGCAGGTGCAAAGTCAGAGGGGTGGCCAAAAGCGGAGAAACTTCAAGTACAAAGGTGGGGAGGGAAGAGGCAGGACTGACCTTGGGTTTGGCCCGGGGCTTCAGCTGCTCTAGCTTTTTGGCTGCAGCCTCAATGGCGGCTGCGGCTCCCAGGAGCTCGTTCTCAGCAATGACTGTGGGGTCCTCTGGGTCCACCCACTCTGTCCCTAGAGATGGAAGGAAAAGAGGGGCTGAGGCACGGCAGGGAGGCCAGAAACAATGGAAGCTCGGTGAGCATCACCCATGCCTGACACCTGCAGGAACGGGGGGCACAGACCAGCCCGAGCCGTCCAATGAGGAAGCAGTGATCACAGCTCTGCAAGCCTTTCCTTTCCCTCCCGCCCCTCATCACCCCTCACCCTTCATGGCCTCCGCGGCCTGGATGAGCTCAGTGACTGAACCAGCCACTCGCTTTGAGTGTCCTGTCAACTGCTGCTTCAGTTCTGGATTTGGCTTCTGCAGGGTCTGGGCAACAGAGAGCATCAGGGTTCAGGGTCTGCACTGGTCCGCAACACAGGACAGACCCGCTGCTGACCCCCAGCACACCCCACAGCACAGCCGCGAACACTCGCTGCCCTCCGGGTCCACTCCACATGGCATGCGGCACACACGGTGAAGAGTGGAGCTCGCACTCACCGGCTGACAAGGAGCAAGAATGATGAAGTGAGGGGAAGAGACGACGAAGGTAGAGAAGGGGGAGGGCAAGGTGGAGATAAGAAAAGAGGAAGCAGTGAGTGGAGGTGCCAAGATGTTAAGAACGATGGGGCCCCAGAGAAAGGGAGATGCAGAAACATGAACAGACTGTGAAAGAGGAAGGGGATTTGGGGAAAAAAATGAGAGAACTGAATCTGAGTGAGGCTTTTGGAAAAGGTTATGGAGTATTGTTCTGCCACTGGGGAGTGAACCCAGAGGCTTTGCACTGAGCCAATATTTCTCCAGCCCTTTTTATTTTTTACTTTGAGACAGTCTTGCTGTGGCATTAAATTGCCCAGGCTAGATTCAAACTTGTGACCCTCCTGCCTTGGCCTCCCAGAGTGCTAGGATTATAAGCATGTGTCACCATACCCAGGAGGACTCTGCATTAGGGAGGCTGAGGTAAGGCACAATTAAACTCTTACCAGTAGCACGTGGTCCAGCAGTTCCAGGTAGCCATTGGCACATTCCCGGCCGAAGTGCAGGGCTCGAAGCCGTACATCAGGGGCCACTTCTGGATGATATGCTGCTTCCTGTCCCCAGAGTTGTATGTTAGCTTCAGGGTCCAAAAGATCTCATCTCCCAAATCCTTATAGTTCTGCTGCCTCACCTTCTTCCCCAAGCTGTCTCACTACCAGCATTCCTACCTTGCAAGCCCGGAGCATATCTGCGATAGCACGGCGGCTCAAGTTGGCTGTGGCAATGACATCTTCTTGGCGACAGGAATTGCCAGCTGCAACAGCTTTGGCTGTTGCCATGGTAATACCTTTGGTCATTCGGATGAAATCTTCTGGGGTAGAAGTCTTGGCAGGAGGCTCTGGGGAACAGAAAACCTGTTGGGGGCAGAACAAGAAGAGTTTTTAGTGACTGAGACTAAAAGACAATGTGGTACCCTATCCCTGTGTGATTTTGGGTTGCTCATTCTGTCAACAACACTGTAGGTCAAGTTTTTATTGAGAAAGTTGTTACCATGTAGTTAAAGCTTTCAACTCTATGTAACCTAGCCTAGATTTGAACTCAGAGAAAATTAAGAGATGAAAATAACATCAGGAGGGTGAATTTGGGAATTAGAATGATGTGTATGAGAGGAGAGTAGTAGAGATTGAAAGCAGGGAGACCAGGCAGAAAACTGGTACAGCAGACAAAGTGAGGAGAGCTGGCAGAAGTCTGAACGAGGCTGTGGACAGTAGGATGGGGTGTGGGGGAGTGGAAAGCCAGGTATGGCAGTGCACACCTATAATCCCAGCATTCCGGGAAGCTGAGGTAGGAGGATCTCTACTCCATCCTAGAGAACTCAGTGAGACCCTATCTCCAAATAAAAAAGGGTTAGGGATGTAGTTCAAGAGTTGATGGATTTAACTTCCAGTACTGAAAAAAAAAAAAAACAGAACAGACAAGGGGAGTGGAAGGAGTTGACAATGCCTCGAGTGGTGAATGACAACAGGTCAAAGAAGACAGAGGTAGCATATTCACAAGTGGGAGCTGCTATGATCACCATCCACCAGGAAAGTGATTAAGCTCATCTAAGAATAGAGAAAGGATGCATAATTCTGGAATAACTTCTACATTTACTAGGTTGGAGGTGATTCAGTGGTTGGTGCTGAAGAGATGTTTTAAAGAAACAAGAAGAAAAACCAATGTTAAGACAGCAAGGCATGGGGGCTGGAGATTTAGCTCAGTGGTTCTGGTGCCTGCCTCGCAAGCGCAAGGTCCTGAGTTCGATTCCCAGTAACCACATACAATGCTGGGCGTGGTGACTCACGCCCACCAGCAATCAATACCACACACCACAGTGCAGGGTGTGGTGGCTCACTCCTGTAATCCCAGCACTCAGGAGGCAGAGGCAGAGGCAGAAGGACTGCTGAGTTCCAGGTTTGCCTGGGCTACATAGTGAGCTCAGGGCCAGCCTGAACTACAAAGCGAGACCCTGTTTCAAAAAAAAAAAAAAAAAAAAAAAAAGAAAGCAGGGCATGGTGGTACACTTGGAGAGGCTGAGGTACGAAGACTGGAAGGAAGTTCAAGCCCAGCTTGGGTAATTTAGTGAGACCCTGTCTTAAAGAAGGGCTGCAGATATGAAAGTACCCCCCAAAAGAAACAAAAGAAAACTGAAAGCCAAAGTCAGAAAAAATTTAAGAGACAAGCTTATGAACAGTCAAATGATGTGGAAGTTTGGAAATACTTGCAGATGAAGGCCAAAAGGCTGGTGAATGTGGCAACTAAGACACCTTGGGGTGAAAGAAAATAGGAGGATGGAGGTGAAAGCATAGTTACCAAATGCTCAAGAGTGAGGAGGCAAGGGAGAGAAAGACAGGGGTGTACCTCATGTGAAAAGTCCACAACGAGAATGTGTTGACTGTTCATCTGTGGATGTGTGAGGTACACTGTTAATCTCTCTCCTCCCTGACCCTGTCCGTGATGCCCTAGCCTTGTGCTCACCGCCAGTTCCTGCCGGATGTGTTCTGTGGTTGCCTCCAGGGCCCGCGTGCCTTTGGTGGCCTCATCTTCCACAGCTTTCACTGTCTTCAGCAGTGATGTCACATTTGTCACCATTACCTGGAGGTATCACAGAAGTAGGGGAAGGGATCGTTTTAAGGAGCGGGAGAAGTGCATTCATTAGCCCCTTCCTGATGCTGCTCCTCATTCCCTCTGACCTTGGCAGAATTCTTGAGCTGCCACACTGCAGGGTCATCCCCAACTTTGCCAGCTGCCGCCTTCGTTGCACTGATAAGGTCTCCCAAGGCCTTGGCTACATCCTTCACTGCATTGATCAGTACCACCTGTGGGAGGGAGGTGACTCTGGTCTATGGAAGGAAAAAGGAACAGGAAGCAGTTCTGGCTAGAATTAGAGATGCTAGAATTAGGTAGATACCTGTGTCTCAGGGTCTTCAGCTCCTAGGCTAGCTGCACCAAGCTTAACCACATCAGCAAGGCGGGTGATGGTAGCCACAGAGGACTGCGCAGCCTGTGCCAACTTCTCCTGGCTCCCAGCTGCATTCTGCACCAGTACTTTGGTGTCTTCCACTAGCACTTTTGCAGTCTTCAGAATGCCCTCCCTGTGGGAAGCTCAGCCTAGTCAGCTTTCCTCAGTCTCTCTACCTGCTCCAGCCAGGTTAAGGTTCCCAATCCAGGTTCTTCCCAGTGAGCTATTTATATCCTCCCTCTTCTGACCCCTCCCCCTATGGGTCTGCCTCCAGCTGGCCAGCTTCCTCCTCACCGGTGGTCAGCGAAACTTTCAGCACCCTCGCGGTTGAGAGTGCCAGCAGTAGCAAACATGATGGTGGTATCAAGGTCAGCGATGATACCGGACACAGCACTGGCTGCTGTGATGCAGGCCTGGGTGCCACGATTCCCAGCCTGGAGTGCAGCCAGGACGTGGGAGACCTGGGGTAGGGAGAGTTGCAGGGTGCCACGTCAAAGGGAAGGGTTACCGTGCCTGGGAAAAAGGATAAAGCGGGCTGGGAAGGCTGGGACCCCAGGTTGTGCAGCCAGTCTCACAGCCCACAGGGAAGAGCACAGTCACCTTCTCAGAGACTCTCCGGGCACACTCTATGAGCTCCTTCTTGGTGTAGGCATCGCTGGGGCTACACTGCAGGGCACCTGCCTTGGTGACCAAAGCAGCACATCCATGGCCCAGCTCCTGTACTCGGTGCTTGATGTGGGTACCTATCTGTGAGTGGAGACGAGGTTTAAAAGGGCACTCAGAGTCCTCCACTGTGCTTGGAGAAATCACTAAGCACTAATGGAGTTGTGAGAAGTTCCCAGCACACTTTTCTGGTCTCATATCCTTTAAGCAGGAGGTCAGCTCCTACACATGGAAAATAATAGCACAGACACCAGCTGGTGAGGATTGTGTTAAGCAGTGTGGAGGAGGGAGAGAAGCACTTTATGCTTGAGGATTTGAATCAGAGGGCCACGGATTACCATTTGGCTCACAGGGGACCGTGCAGGGTTGAGTGGTTGGGGGTTAGATATGACTTGCTAAGATCCAACTGCTTGATTTCTTGGAAAGCCAGGAGCTTAGAGAAAGTTGAGCTTCATGAGTTTACAACAAGGAAGAACTAAGAAGTGAACTGAGGGCATATACATTTGTACACAGTGGAGAAGCAGCACCAGGCCCAGACAAGGGTAAGCAGAGGCAGAAGAGGCAGCACTGAGGAAGCTCTAGTCCTGAACTGTCTCTTTTAATCTTGTGACTGAGGCTTTGATCCTCTGTTCCTACAGAGAGCCCAGATCACGCCAATGGAGCAGCCTGAGTTTGTGTTTTCCTTTCTGTAAGTCTAGAGGGGATAAGGGTGTGACTGACGTGGGGCTGACAGGATGGGAAAAGGGGCATGCCCCTGGGATTTCCTGTGAGAGGGTGGTAAAGGTCAGAGCTGCCTCCATGTTTACCTCTTCATTTTCAGCAGCTACAGCTGCAGGCTTGGCCTGAGAGGCCAGTCGGCCATAGTCACTGGTCAGCTGGTTAGCCAGAGGGCCCAGCTCCTCAGGGCTGGTGTTTGACTTGGTTACCTGGTGATAAAGGAAGAAGTAAAGCTCTGGCCAAACTCAGCTCCTCAAAGGCAGTTCTCTTAAAATCTCCCCAACTCACCATCTCCTGTACAGTGACTGCAATGGCCTTGGCCGTCCGCACCATAGTTGTCTGGTAATCCACAAAGGAACCTTCTGGTTCACCCATTGGTCCTTCATCTAGCTGAGGGTGAGGAGGGAGGGAGGGGAGTGTCAGGGTCTCTGCCATGTGCTCAAGGCCCCGGCCCAGACTAAGCTCTGTGTCCACAGGTACCTCCAGACTCTAACCTGGTTGATGCCCTGGGTGATGGAGTCCACCATGCCACCAACGACCCCTGCAGCACTGGCTGCCTCATTGAGGGTTGTTGTCAGGTCCTCCACAGCCTCTGTCATCATCTGCACAGCCTCCTCCAGGGCTTCCTGGGTGTGAGCAGCTTGCTGTGGAGCAAGTAGATAAATGGAAGGGATCCTGGCTGGCTCTACTTTCCCACTTCTTACCAGCAGCTTCCTCACTACCTTGGGGTTTCCACCAGCCTCCTTGGCAGTGTACAGCAACTGCAGGGCAGATTCCGCCAATGTTTTAGTTTGGTCCAGAAGTGCCATCTGCTGTGGATGGCTCAGGGTCTTGGAAGCAGCACCCACTGCGGCCAGTGTGAGTGGCTCAAAGTACTGGGCCATCTGGGATACCTGAGGCAAAGGGTTGAAACAGGGATCAGGTGCTCTGTCTCCCACCTTCCCTCCAGACTCTTCATTTGTCTCTCTAGGTACCTTGTGTCCCAGCTGGGAGGCCTCAGCCCGGGCAGCACTGGCCAGTGGCTCGATGAGATGTGAAATCTCCTGCACTGCAGTGAGCATCTGCGTGTGCAAGGCCTAGGGAAAAGAGGACATCGGCTCTGACTGTGACTGACGTAGGGCCCTCTGGCAAACAGAGTTCCATTCTTCTAAATTTTGTTTGCTTTTTATTGTACTGGGGATCAAGCCAAGGCTTCGGGTGTGCTAAGCCTGTGCTCTCCTGTGTCTACTGAGCTACACTCCTAGCCCCTACTCCTACTTCACAGAGAACCTCCTAATACCCCAGGCATGCTGTAACCTTCTGGTATCTCTGTGAAGCCAGTTCCGAGCCCCAATCTTCTCTAAGTCAGACACCTCCCTTCCCACACACAACCTTCCCCTACCTCTTGAGAGATTCCCTCACGGGGAGCAAGCTGCTGGCTGACTGCAGCAAGAGAAGCTTGGTCCAGGTCCCGCAGACAGCTGTTTAGAGCTGCAATGGCTGTCTCACACTCCAGCTGTCCTGGGGCCTTGTCCCTGCAAAGAAATCACAGGTTCCATGCAAGAACATTCCCTGTAGACAGGGCTAGCCTAGCATTTCCTTGTGCTCTCCAAGTCTGGAACAAAAGGTATTTAACACTACCACAAGAACTGAACCAAGTGTTTACCTACTCTGTTCAGCCACCACAACTGTCTCCCAGACACACCGGTTTTCCATCCCTCAGTACCTCATGCTTGTAATAAGCTTCTTGATGGAGTCTGAGACAGTCCGAGAATGGCTGGCCAGAACTGACCAGCGAGGGGGGTCCCGGGGATTGACTGCTAGGGCCCGGGCCGTCTGGATTAGTCCCCCAGCACTCTCCAACATTGTCTTGGCTGAGATTACAATGGGCTCCATGGCAGCCCGACCCTGGGGAGAGGAGAGACAGCAAAATAAGTCTCATAACACTCCAGCAAATAAGGTGATGCACTGGCCTTCACACTGCCTCACCTCAGGACTGATCTGGGCGGGAATGCTGGAGAACTCAGGGTTGGATGCAAAGGCACTCAGATTGTCCACAGCCTCCAGCAGAGGGGCTGTTGCCGCTCGGCACTGGGCACGATTCTCTTCTGTGAAGGCCCCATCTAGCGCCTGCAAGTCATAGGGAGGCTAAGACTCAGGCTATGAGCACAGGAGGTGAAATTCAGGTCTCCCTTCAGGGCTCAAAGGACTGGAGAAAGCTGGCCAATGATCAGTCTGGGCTCAGCTAGAGAGCATCTAGCAGAAGGCCTTGGAGAAAGGGTGGAGATTTGGGAGGGAGAGAAGATAGGATAGGTCAGGGCAAGGATGGGAATTCAAACACTAGGAACCTTGATGGTCTTGACAAGATTAGCTGTGCTGTTTGCCACTTCTTTGGCTGATTGTACAAACTGACGCTTGGCAGTAGGATTGGCAGTGCGGGCAGAAGCCAGGCGGCAACTATTACACAGTGCAGAGGTGTGTTTGGCCACAATGGTGGCTGCAGAGAGCACCTATGGAGACAGACATGGAAGAGTCATGAGGGCAGGAAAGGGTGCACACACCTGAGGAGGGGCCCTTTTGGGGCTGGACAATGAAATGTGATATCCATGGAAGTCTAGAGAGGAAAAGACAATTACTTGAAAAGTCAAGATTTGGGAGACTGATGTCTAAAGGTGAACTGGATACAGGGAATGGGACATGAGAAAAACTGAAATAGGGTGAGTGGGAGAATAAGCTGAGACATCTATGTAGAAGTTGTGAACTTACACTAAGGGGAATAATGAGAAACCTGGAAAGAAAAGACAGCTCAAAGGTGCGTGCAAGGTTAGAGACCAGCTATTTCTCTTCCTCCCCAGTATGTGCCTCACCTCCCTCTTTCCCCAAGGGGTCTAGTCCATCTTTTCCCCGACTTGGCCAGTGTACCTGCTCCCTTGTTTACCTGTGCCTGGGTGCAGCCAGGCTCCCCCAGACTCTGACATGCCATCTGGATTGCCTGGTTTGCACGAGCAAACTGTGTGGGTTCCACCAGGCCTTGCTGTCCTGCTTGGCTGTTGGGGTCGGAGACGCCAACCAGATATGCTGCCTGAGAGAGAAAAAGGAGTGGGGTGAGGAACAGAGATTACAGATGGGAAACAAAGATCTGGGACCAAGTGGAGTAGGTTTAGAGAACAGGCCTTTTGTTAGTGAGTTTTCTACATTGGTAGAGGTACAATAAACTATAGTTATACTGTAAAAAGAGAAAAAAAACCCTTTTGTTAAATTTGTTCAAATATTGGGCCAGAGATTTAGCTCAGGGGTTTCAGCGTCTGCCTCGCAAGCGCAAGGTCCTGAGTTCGATCCCGGTAACCACATACAATGCTGGGCGTGGTGACTCACACCCACCAACAATCAATACCACATACCACAGTGCCGGGCGTGGTGGCTCATGCCTGTAATCCCAGCACTCGGGAGGCAGAGACAGGAGGATTGCTGAGTTCCAGGTTTGCCTGGGCTCCATAGTGAGCTCAGGGCCAGCCTGAACTACAAAGCGAGACCCTGTCTCAAAAAAAAAAAAAAAAAAAATTGTTCAAAGATTAATTCTAAGAGCAAAAGGGTATGTGTGTATCATTGGGGAAAAGGTATAGTTTACTACAAGTAGCAGAAAAAAGTTTGAAATGGTTAAGATGATTTAAAGTTATATAAAAGCTGAAACAAAAAGTATGAAAGACACACAGATGGAAGCATAATTCTGAAGCTGAATGTGGTGATGTCTATAGCCCCAGCCCCTTAGGAGGCTGAGGCAGAAGGATCACTTGAGCCCAGGCTAGGCAACATCATAAGCAGACTGTTCAAAAAACAAAAACAAGGGCCGGAGGGTTAGCTCAGTGGTTTCGGCGCCTGCCTCGCAAGCATAAGGACCTGAGTTCGATCCCCAATTACCACATATAATGCTGGGCGTGGTGGCTCACGGCTGTAATCCCAGCACTTGGGAGGCAGAGACAGGAGGATTGCTGAGTTCGTGGCGGTTTGCTTGGGCGCCATAGTGAGCTCAGGGCCAGCCTGAACTACAAAGCAAGACCCTGTCTCCAAAAAGCAAAAACAAAAACAAAAACAAGGGCCAGGGGTGTAGGCTAGCGGTGCAGCACCTGCTTAGCAAGCACAAGGCCCTGAGTTTGATTCCTGGTACCATTAAAAAAAAAAAAGGGTAAAAACCCAAAAACAACATAGCTCCAGAACTATGAAAGCTGTAAAGGTAATTAACACTAATGACACCTCCAAGCTCAGAGGGTGGGAAGGCAGCAAAGGATGGGTATAATGGCTGCTAACGATCTTTATAACTGAAGACCATCATATTTGATTCATAGTTTAAGCAACACATGGTAGCTCTGCTCTTTCCTCTTTATGATTTTCCAGAAATGAGGAAAAAAGAAAAACAAAGGCTTGAAGAAGTCAAGCCATGTAGAGGACGGTACCCCATGTAACGGGGGCACAGGGGAGACTGAGGGACCAGGATGATGGTAGGCTTTCAGGGAAACAGTCTGAAATGAGTTCTCAAACCACTCTGCTCTGAGTATTCATGTACCACAGCAAAGATCCTAAAGTTACTATGCAGTTTTATACTTGTTAATATAAAAGAAAGTGCAGCGGTGCCTTCAGTAACTGGAACTTTTTTTATATGTCATTTTAATAAAAAAAAGGACTCATGGGGCCAGAGGGTTAGCTCAGTGGTTCCGGCACCTGCCTTGCAAGCGCAAGGTCCTGAGTTCGATCCTTGGTAACCACATACAATGCTGGGCATGGAGACTCATGCCCACCAGCAATCAATACCACATACCACAGTGCCGGGCGTGGTGGCTCACGCCTGTAATCCCAGCACTCGGGAGGCAGAGACAGGAGGATTGCTGAGTTCGAGGCTTGCCTGAACTATATAGTGAGCTCAGAGCCAGCCTGAACTACAAAGTGAGACCCTGTCTCAGGAAAAAAAAAAAAAAAAAAAAAAAAAAAAGTACTCATGGCAGGATGGCACCAAAGTTTAGGTGTAAGTGATCAGAACTGTCAGTGTTCAATGAATGCTGACAAATATGTCCAGCTCAGGAGGGAGAAAATTCTCGGTTCCCTAGAGCTGGCTCTATAGACACAATTCTTGATTTATCCAACATGAGATTCAGGCTGAGGGGGTGCAGAGAAGGGAAAGCAGGGGCTGTTCCAGGGACCCATCTCAGGGAAATAACCTGAGCAGCTGCCTCGGTGAAGCCACAGAGAGCCTTCGAGGCTGTGGCAATAGCCTCTCCAAACTCTGGCAGGTTCCCATTCTTGGCATTTTGGGAGATGCCGGTCATGGCCTCTCCCAGCACCTGAGGAACAGAAGGTGTCAGAAGGTTCAGATCAGGTCCTTCATGTACTGGGCATCATCTGGTTAGTTTTGTCTTCCAGCTACACTTACTTTTGAGTTCTCCATGACACTGTCCAGGCAGCCAAAATAGGACATGTCGTTGATGGGCTGGACTGGGTTCTCCAGGAGTTCCCGAACTGTCTGTGTAGTGGGAGAGAGACATGAGATCCATGACAACTTCCTCAGCCCAAACCCTGAATGCCCTCCTGAACCCCAATCCCTGCTGGCCTCCCAGGTGTTCACCTCCAGTTCCCGCAGGGCATTGTCACACTCCTTCTGGCCGGGTGCCTGCTGGGTGCACATGGTAATAAGCTGGTTGATGCTGTCAGTCACTGCCCTGGGGGAACAAAAAAGTGAGGGACTAAGTGGATGGATCATCATTCCTGGGTCCTGTGTACCCAGGATGTCTCTAGCTATTTCTCTTTTGCCTTGCTACTCCTAAGCTGGGGCCCTCTATATAAACGTTTCCTTCCTAGTTCCTCTTTGTGTTCCAGGACTGGGCTTCCAGATCCAGCTTACCTGGCTGCCGCAGCCAGCTGACTCTTGAGGTTAGGGGAAGCAGGATCTGTGGACAGGGCTTTGGCAGCCAGAAGAAGCTTGCTTGAAGACATGGAGATGCCCTTCAAGTTGGATACAACCTGGGCCCGGTCCTCTGGGCTCTGGTGAAAATGAGAAAGTTGTATCTATGTTGTCCTGTTCTTTCTTGTGTACCTTTATAAAAGATCTTCTTTCCCAGATATTTAATTATTGCTCAAGATTAGAGAGGGAAGGAACTAGGAGGATGTCCAGATTCTATGGTCACCCAGGTTCCACTTAGCTCCTGAAGGGACAATGCAACCAGACCCCCCACTTCTTCCTACCGGGGCCTGTCCTGCCATCTCCACGCCAGCTTCCAGGAAGGTGCTGAAGTCCTGTCCAAATCGACCTGAGGCTCGAGCCAGGTCCTGAGGGGTTCCCCGGGAGGCCTGTACCAGTTCTGTGGCTGCCTGATTCAGGCCAGCAGCAGCTTCATTCAACCGGCTCTGAGCTTCTTGAAATGTGCCAGTGCTGGGAGGAAGCTGCAGGGGAATGAGGCAGGGAAAAGTTGCGAAAGGAGGGCTGGGATGGCGGGTACATAATTTGGGAGTAATGAACGGGGACAGATTTGGGAAGGCAAGGCCAAAGGAGACATCTAGAAGTAGGAAAGGGAGGCTTTGTTCTGACTTCTCTCTTCCCTCTGTGCTCAGGTCCTCCTACCGAGTCACTCAGGAGTCGCTTGCTGGCATCTCCAACTGCTCTCAGGGCATTATCCACATCTCGCTGGCCAGGCAGACAACTGACACAGCGGTTCAGTGCCTGGGTCACTGCTTTGGCCACCTGATGTGGAAAAGAGATGAGGTCATCAAAGTGGGAACAGACTGTGAGACCCCTTCCTCCTTGGGACATAGGAGATAATCAGCTCTCCAGTCTCCAAAAGTGGAAGAGGAAAGGAGTTGTAAAGATGAACAGGTTGAAGTTAGGGCCTCTATCAATAGTGATCAAACTTGGCACTTAGCTAGGTTTGTCCTTAATCCAACTGAGACACTTCTTCCAAGAGAGAAAAAGAAGTGTGGATTCCAGCAAAGATTTCTTGTGAGCAACCCAAGATGTCTTCTGTTAGTGCGGGGGAAGCCTAAAAACCTTTGCCCCAGCTTGGCAGAGTTGAGCACATGGGTGTGTACATGTGAAGGGTCCTGGGGATGAAGAGGGTACTGGCCCTTCCCGATACCTGACCTGGGCGAGCCGCTGCTGGCTCTCAGGGTCCCCTGGATGTCCAGCTGCCTTTTTTGCCTCCTCGATAAGGCTGCTGGCCTTGTCCAGTACATCACCGGCTGTGTCAAGCACAATGGCTTGCACTGCAGGATCTGATGTAAGGGCAGCTACACCCCTAGCAGCCTGGGCCAGTGACCGCAGCCCACCTGCCACATCGCGAGCTGCAATACCTAGGGAAACAGGAAGGGATGGTAAGAGAAAAGGGAAACCTTGATCCCTGTGGTTTCCTCTGTCAGCCCCACCCCTCATCCAGCTCCCATTTCTCCACACTCTTACCCCTTGTGCTCTGTTCTTGGCCTTGTGCCCACATACCTGCATAATTCTCATTGCCCTGGGCCACCTCTCCCAAGAGCTGGGCGATGGCAGAGCTTACAGCTTTGGTGCTATTGCCAAGGTCCTGGGTACACTTCTCCATCTACGGATGAAGTGGGTGGGAGGAAATCAGGCTTAGGGAAGTGAGGCAAGGCAGCTGGACATAACTGGAAGTTTAAATTAGGTTTAGAGCAGCTCTGCTGCAGAAAGGAGGAGACTTCAGGGTTTGTGCACGGATATCGTAATACTCACTGTCTCCCCAGGTAAGGGTTTAAGTTTGCCATCTCGAGCTGCTGCCTTCACTTCCTGAAGGTCTCTCTCTAGATTCTGCACCACGCTCAAGGCAGAATCCATCTCCAAAGGCCCACACGCTTCCTGAGCCTGTGACAGTTCAGAAGGGTTCTGGGTGTAGGAGGTATGCATATCGGAGCCTCAGATTGCAAAGCCACTCTGGTTTGAGGCTGCTCTGTTCAAATTCCCTGTCTTCCCAGCACTCTACCCTCATCTTGCACAGCTATAGCCAGTTCCCATACCTTCTGGGCAGCAGTACGGAGCTCAGCCAGTGCAGTGCCCAGGTTCTTGGCACACTGACTCAGCTGCATGGCAGAAGCTTGGTCTTGAATTGTTGGTACTGAAGCTTTTGCAGCCGCCACCATCTTCCCACCTGGCTGTTAGGGAAAAGGTTGGCAGATGACATATGCCATCCTCTTCCTGGGCTCGAGTACAGGGACCAAGGAAGGTCAGGACATGGTAAGCACTGGGGTTTGGTATTAGCAAAGAGACTACCAGTAGACATTCATATCATAGTAGGTTTGGGTCTTGGAAAGGTACAGAGGGTCTGGTTTGAGCGATGAGAAGTCCCTTGCCTGCAGGAAGCTCTGGCTCGCAGCAATAAGGGCAAGCTGGGCACTTGGGCTGTCAGGCTGAGCTTGGCTTCCTCGGACACCCTGTACCAGCAGTGGAATCTGTTCTGCCACAGCCTGCAGGTGGAAACTTCATGAGCACCAGAATGGGGGAAAAGCCTTCTGTCCCACTCTTCTCTCAGCCGTAGACCTCCTGGAGACTCACCTTGCAGCTCTGAACAAGCAGAGGCTGGGGGCCTGAGGACGCCTTGGGGGTGGAGGCTGCGTGCTGGGCTGCAGCGATAGTCTGTGTTGCCGAGGCTGCAGCCTGCTTGGCGGCATGCTGCAAGGAGAGTGGTCAGGATGAGCTCCTGTAGTCCTGGGCTCTCCAGGTGCACACTATGCCCCAACACAGCACTGACTGTCTGCATGTTGTCCCTCTTTCTTCTCCCCTAGTATCTGCTTCTGCTCCGGTTGATTTCCCAACCTTACCTCCAGGCGCTGCACCAGCTTCTTCTTGATGGCATTCTGTGCTGCTGCGTTGGTGGCCATGCGGAGTCCCTCTGCTGCTTCCCGCAGCCTCTGCTGCTGTTCTTCACTGTCGGGGTGGGCAGCTGCCCCCTGAGATGTGGAGAGACAGTCACCGTGGAGCACCTCCGTGGACCCTAAATATGCTCTTTTCTGGGCCCTCTGACTCAGCCTAAAATGCACTTATTTTCCGGAGGTGATTTCTAATTATCTGCAGTGAAAGGCAGTTACTGTAGAGAGGAACTGCCTCCAAAGGGCCAGTGGGCTGCCCTCAGATGCTTGTGATGCTAAGGGTACAACTGGCCATCCTTCCTCTTCTTGGGCCTTGACCCACTTCCTAAAGAATGCCTAGAATGCTACAGGTGAGTGGGTGAGCAGGGCTCCCTGGAAAAAGGAAGATTCATTTGAGAAGGGATCTCAGAATTCTTAAGCAAGGAACGATTTCCTCCTGCAAACTGAGGAGCCCCTGAGACCAGGAAACCTGGCAATCTCTGTAACTTCCTTCTGAGGGTCCTCTGCACCTATCTTACTGTTCTAAAGCTTTATCTTTCTCTGAAGACCTTTGTGCCTTCATAGGCGGTACTAAGAAGAAGTTCTAGGTAAATGGTAGCAGGAATGCAGGGAAAAGTAGGAATAGGAGACTTGAATTTAAAAGGTAGAAAAAGAATATGGACACTCACCCCAGGCAGTGAATACCTGGGAGTCACAAACCAGGCTGAAAACCAGGGCCACTGTCCTCCAGTAGCTAGAGGGTTTGTTTGCTTCCTGAATATTCTCTTATTTGTTCTCTCGCATTCTCTACTTTTCTGGGTTCTCCCCGTCAACTGAGACTCTCCATTTAGACCTATTTACTGTTAGGAACTAGTCTGGGGGTCTGCACAGTAGGCGTTGTACCTTGGCAGCCTCCACCATCTTGGCTGTGGCATCAGCTAGGATCTTGGCAGCGCTCAGGAGCTTGCGAGAGTTCTCCAGATCACTCTCCCCTTCAGCATCAGCCTTGATGGCATTGACCAGGTCTGAGGTGGCCTGGGCCAGGATGCGGGCCTGTCGCACCATCTCCCCTGACAGCACAAGGGATAATCAAGTGAGAAAGCCAGAGATATTGAGAGGGTGTCAGGGTGAAGATAAGGGGGAGGGAATGTGGTGGAGACAAGGCAGATGACAAAAGGTAGAGACTCTTTTACATTCTCAAGTGATTTCTCTAGTTACTTTGTTCTGGGCTGGCTTAATTAGCATCTTAGAGAAGCAAAGATTTCCCAATGAGTTCTTGTGGAAGGGAGGACAGTCTCCAATGGGTATTTTCAGCAGGAAGTTTTGAGAAAAACGAGATTCTGTTTGTGAAGGGTTCTGGAGGTAAGAGGATAGAGTGGAGAACACTAGCTCTTAATTACATCTTTTCCATGGGTTTTTTTGTGTGTTCTGGTACATTCACTAAACAACCAAGGGTGACAAATAGGCTTTTGTTTCTGCTTTACTGATGGGAAAGTAAAGTTTCTGGGAGTGAACAATAAGCCCCTGACAAGACCACACTGTGCTGAGTCCATAATGTGAGGTATTGGGTCTACATGGAGATAACCGGTGGGCTTGGCAAATTTCGTTGGGGTTTTGTTTTTCTGGGGATAGGAGTCCTTACCAGCGTCACCCATGGAGCTGAAGATGTTCTCAGTGACCGTAAGGATGGTGTCAGTAGCTTGGTCATAACGGCCAGCAGGACCAGCACCTGTGGCATGGGCTTTTACATGCTGTAGCAGCTCATTCAGGGCCTGGGTGACAGCTGTGGCTGCTGCTCCTACTCCACGCAGCAGCTGCCCATCCTCTGTGGCTGCCTGGGAGGCAGACACACAGCCTTCCACGGCTTTGGCCACCAGTCGTCCAGCTTCCACTAGCTGCTCCTGGCAAACAGGTGAGCTGATTGTAGGTGCCACCACCTGTGGGGAAACGGAGTGTCAGGAGATGTAGACAAGGGTAAGAGCTCAGGAGATGGAGCATTTACGGTTCTCACAGTGGTCACCTGGATGGCTAATGAAGCCTTGAGATCCTAAAGGATCTATCAGGGGGCTCAGGGAATGTGTGGCAACAGCAGTAGTAGGCACAGGCTACAGCCAACTTTGGGCTCACCTTGGTACAAGCCACCAGTTGAGAGGTAGACAGTGCACATTGTGTGGCTGCGGCAATAACTTGGGTCTGAAGTGCTGAGTCCTCTGTCCGCTGGGCCACACTCTTGGCCTTGAGGACCAGAGCAGCTGCAGCACTCGCCACTGCCTTGGCCAGATGCATTAGAGTATCCTGTGAGCAAAATAGTAGCTAGCACCACCTGAGGTGGAGCTTGGGATCCACAGACACATCTCGAGGCATAAGCTGCTTCATTATTCCCATCAACACCAATCAGAGGACAGTGTATGCAGAAGCAACCAGAACCGACCCCAAGCCCCTGCTTTGAGCACTCAGCAGGATAGAACCCCCCCCACCAAGGAAGAAACCCACACCGAAAGAAACAGCTTATATCAAAGGGAGAAAAGCCTGAGGCGGATACACTCGGACAGTGATGGGAGGGAGGGGTAGTGCTGGTACAGTGTGACCTCTTGGGGTCTTTCCCACCTCTACCTTCTTTTCTCTGTTTCTTCTCAATCTTGCTTTGCAAGTAGTCATCCTGGAGTCTCAGGGACCTGTTTCTGCACTAGTCTACCTAATTCCATTGCCCCAATCCTGCCTTGGCCAGGCCTCTCCATCTCCCATTGTGTACTGCTCCCTCAGGAGGCTGGGGGAGGAGTACAGAAACGAGTGTATGCGACTCAAGAGTGAACCAAGCTGGGAAGGCCCAGGCCAGAGGCCGTTACCGTAGGGGAATCGGGGGGAGATCGAACCCCAGCCCCACTGGGTGCACATATCTGCATGGGAAATCCAGGATGAAAAGTCAGCTGAGGCAACTGGCATGGGGCAGGGGAGAGGGAGAGGTGGAGGACCACCTTCCTTAGCATGGTAAGTGGGGTTGGTTCAAGATAGCCTCAGGCTGGGATAAGGGCTGTACATACAGAAGACAGGGCTAAGAATATCATCAATGAGGGCCAAGAGTGAACTAGCAGGTTAACTTTAGACTGAGGGGTTCTGAATTCTCAACCCCAAACAAGAGACTGGAATTCCTGGAAACTAATGTTCAGGTTGGTTTGGAGGGGTCAGTTCATAGAAGCAGAGACTGGGGCTAGATTCAGGATCAGAGGTTACCTCCTATATGTGGGGGTTCTAGGGACTGGGTAAGTCACCAACCTGGAAGTGGGGGTCAGTGTCACTTTCCCCAATTTGTTGCAACAGCTCCCCACTGGCCTGGCCCACGTTCCCAGCTGCTTGTAGCAGGTTCTGACGGGGCTGTGGAGAGTGAACACCTGTCAGAAGCTGCCCTACCCTAATCACACGCCGAAGGTCTCAGAGGCCCCTGGGAAACACTTCCATCCTGCAATTTGGATTTCCCTTCCTTGGGCTGAAACCCTGTGTCCACCCTTACCCCAGCCCTGTGGCCCCTGACCTCAGCACTGGCTGGCTGGGCACTACGTAGCAGTTCTGACACTGCCCCTGCAAGGCCCTTTGCTGCCTGTAGCAGGGGGCGGCCACTGCCGCCTTCGTCCTCCAGCAGAGCAGCCAGCAGCTTCACCCCACGGGACATCTCCGTCAAATTGGAGGAGATTGTGGTGACGGCACAGCCGACTGCAGTGTAGTCTGTCTCTGCGGGGTCACCTGAGGGCAGGAGGAGAGGAAGAGAGTGAGACAGGACAGGCCAGATGACAGGTTAGGGAAGGAGCACTGTCACACCCAGTTAGTCACACACATGTCTGCAGAAAGCTGTACACACACAGAACCTCCATAATGAGTCAAGGAACAGTCACACATGGAGCCAGTCACATGCACGCTTGCACATGCTTGTTCCCCAGTCTCCCTCACATACACAGACTGGCATCCAGCCTACCTGCTGTCAGGTTCACCACGGAGGCAGTACCAGCTGTGATGGCATCTACCTGGGAGTGGATCTCATGCTTCGACTCATCCATCTTGTTCTTACGCCAGGCCTTAGAGGCCTATGGGAAGGAGGAAAAAAACCTCAGGATCTGCCTCCTTTTGTTAACTCCTCTATCTCCTGAAGTCCTGGCTTCAGGACCACTGGCCTCTCTTCCATCTCATACTCACAGCATCCTGGCCAAGAGGGGGCAGAGTGTCAAAGTCATCCAGAGTGGCCTGAGCTGCTTGCACAGCCTGCATGCTGGAGTTGATGGTTCCAGTGAGGGCCTGCTGGGCTGAAGTCTAAAAAACAAGGGGAGAAGTAACCGGGACTGCGCTGAAACATTCAGAGAAAAGAGAAGGTAAAGGAGAACCAGAGACTAGGAAAAGGAAAACAAATAGGAATGGAGGAAAAAGACACTTAACTCCTGGCTAGGCCCAGGAAAAGGTAGAAGGGCCTCGGCTCCATGGTGGAGGTGGGGCTTCTCTTACCAAAGGAGGCATGTGTCCTCGATGCATCTGGCCACTGGTAATCTGCTGTTGGGCAGGTGGCATGCTGCCCATCTGGAAATTCTCAGGGCCAGAGGCTCCGGAGCGCATGATGGCAGGCAGGGCCACAGAACCGTGCTCCACTTTGCCCACTCGGTTATATTGCTGCTGAAGAACTGTTGACCTAGAGACAGGAAGGACGATGGAGCACACAGGGGACTCCTCATCTCCATCCCAAGCCCTGGTGCCACCAGCTCTGTAGGTCCTGGGATCTGGGTTTGAGAGGTCTCATGACAAGTTGTGCCTTGTGACAGAACCATCCTAAGGATCCCCAACCCCAACATTCCATGGAGTCAGGCTTTGCCTTTCCTACCCTGGGTCAGCCCAACTCCCATCCTACTTTTTGGGAGACACCGAGTCCTCCAGCATAGTAGATTCCTCATCTCCCTCAAGCCCAAAGTGATCTTTGCTTTTTTTCTGTAAGAAGAAAAAGGAAGAAGAGTTGGGGCAATTAAGGAAGAGGCTACGGGGAAAGACTGCTTCTTTTTTCCTAAGTCAGCTGTTTTCCAGAACACAGGCCCCCGTCTCTGGGGGCTGCTCATAGACAGAAAGCTGGGCAGCGGCACTCACCTTCTTAAGGATGATGTCAATGTAGCCAGCAATGAGCTGTGCAATCTGCTCCCCCTCAGTGGTCTGTACAGAGTAGTAGCCGTCCTGGTAATCACCAAAGTCCTAGGGTGACATTGTGGGACTCAGGGGCAAGCTACAATCTACTCAGGATGGAGAAGGGAAGGAAGGACCCTATAGGCTGAGCTGATGAGGATGCCTTTCCATGCCAACAGCTCTCCAGAAGTCTATATTCTCCCTTCTTCATTGTTTTTTTTTTTGGACAGGGTCTCATTCTGTAGTTTAGGCTGGCCTTGAACTCATGTCAATCCTTCCTCAGCTTGCCGAATGTTGGCATTACAGGCATGTACCACCATGCCTGGCCAACCTCCTGTTTCTGGTTTGTTACACTGTGTGTATACATGTAGTACTGGGTTTTTCCCATAGACTACATCACTGGCTCTTTTTTTTTTTAATTCTGAGACGGGGTCTCACTAAATTGCTTAGACTGGGCTCAAACTTTCAATCCTTCTTACTCAACCTCTCAGAGTGCTGGCATTACAGGAATGTGCCACCACACCTAGCAAACCTCTTGTTGCTTTCATTTCCTCCACAGGGAGAAATACTCTGTTTCTGTGTAGTAGTCTTTTTGCTACAATTTCGAACACACTGCCCCCAAAAAGGGGGTGGGGGGAGATTTGTTATTAAGTGACCATACTTGAAAGATGGCAAAAATGTTCAAAATGGAAAAACAATGTTTATACTATAATTCCTATCTTCATTTCTCTGATACTTTGTCAAGCTGATATCAGTTTTCAATTCATAACCCCAAAATATAAGGGGGGGGACAACTATAAATAGTTGCTGTTGTTTTTCTATCATCTTACCCTCCAAGAATTTCTGAAATCTCTGCTTGATGGTTATAGTTTGGTTCTGCTGACTTTCTTTCAAAGATTTTGCTTTTCTGGGGATTGAATACAGGGCCTATGTGTGCTAATCAAGTGCTCTACCACTGAGTCACATCCCTAGTCCTCTGTTGACTTTAAAGAACATGTCTATCACCTGCTTCATTTAAGTATGATTTGCTGGATAGAATCAAGTTTCTCCATCTACTCTAACCTCCATTTTCCTACAACAATTCGTAAGTTCTTTTTCCTGGAATTATGTTGCATGCACCCATCCCAAGGGAAGGGGACAGATCTTTGTAGCTGTCCCTTCTGGAAGATCCCTAAGCCCTTTCTCACTGGAGCCCCAGACCTACCAGGGTGAAACTCTTTGGAGAGGCAGCCCAGCGTTTGATGTTGGTGAGATTCCACTCCTGGATCACCTCCTTGGTCTTCTCATCCACACGCATCACACACTCCTTAGTAATGCCCAGAAGCCGAGGCACTAGTTTGTTCTTGCCTTTCATCTTTTCCTGCAGGGCAGAGGGTAATGTTATGTTACAGATAAGACACTGAATGACCAGAGAACAGATCATCTCTAGACCACAAGGGATGTTGAGGGGCCATACATAGGGTGTGCATAAGCAGCCCAGGATAAGACTCTGCTAAGGACAAGGGAAATTGCTGGGTAGGAGGGGAAGTGGTGGTAGAGGACTGACAACAAACAGCTTCTCACAAGGGCAGACCAAGGAAAAGAATAGGACTCCTGCAGAATGGAAAAACTGTGACCAAGGGCTATCGGAGAGAAGGGAAAGGGGCAAGAATGAAAAATGAGGGGAGTGTGCAGGGTCTGGAACCCACCTTGACCAGGAAGAAGGAGACACCATAAGTCTTGAGGGAACGGGCTAGCTTCACATAGCGTACCTTGGCCTCAATCTCACTCATCTGTCCACAATTCTTGTGTGCCTTGAGTATGAAATGGGGAAGATTCAGTAAGATACAGGGCAGTAACGGTGAAATGTCAACCATAATGAGTATTACAGGAACACAGAAAGGCTCAGGAGTGTAAGAGATAAGAAATCAAAGGGTAATGGATGGAGGCTAGCCAGGGATATGCATAAGCAATGATGCAAGGGGTGAGGTTAAAGAACTTGTAGACATTCTGGAGATTCAGGGGGTAGTTAGGAAGTAAAAGGTCAAAGAAAAGGCCTTTGGGTGGAGTTTTCAAAAAGCAGAGGTAATACCTCATATTTGGACATATTGGGATTATTCTTTCACAGTAACTTCAGGTTTACTATCCTTTTGATGTTCCTAACAATCTTACGCAGAGTAAGCACTGTTATCCCATGTTAGAGGTAAGAAAAATATCGAATTGAATTCCAAGCAGTGATAAAACCGAGACTAAACCCCAAGTTTTCTTTTTCTTTTTGCTTTTTGGCACAGGAGAGATGGGAGAACAGCTTGGAGGGTGGAAGTAGGGTGAGTGGAGATGGAAGGGGCAGAGGTCCACTTAGTAGGCTCAAGCAGCAAAGCTCCCGGGTCATCCCAGATGCTTTCCCCTACCGCCATTCACCTGGAAGATCTTACGCTCTCCCTTCTGCTTCACATACTCCTTGGGCAGGAAGTCCTTCAGGCTACACCAGAAAAGGGAGGGTCAGCATGAAGTGGATACCACCAGAGGACATGTGGGGCATGAGCTGTGAATCTAGGGGTATGAAGCAAGGTCTAGTAGGGGTGTTATCTGTGGGGGAAGTAGGACTCTGGGGAACCAGGTCTAAAATGTTTTACAAAACAGAGATGACTTTGTACAAATGCAACTTGCATCTCTCCTTGTGGGGAAAAGGACTGAGGAAACTTAACTTGGAGGATGAATCCCTGAGGAAAGAAGGGTCTTAGTTCCACCACATGGAGGCGAGGAAAAAGAAGCATACCCTACAAAGATGCCCACGCATTTAAGAAGCTAAAGAAAGCCTTGCCAAACTACATACTGAGAAAAACTAGTGGATGAGACTTGGAAGACTTTTATCTAATGTTCCCTATGAGGAAAATGTTGTCCTACATTCCTCTGGCTAATGGAGCAAAAATCTTGGGGGGAGGGGAAGAAGCTTGCTTTAGGGAAGGGTGCAGAGGAAGAGATACTGGATGCCTTTCATACTCCAATGGGGCCAGGGAAGAGATAAAGGATGATGAAGGCTAAAAGGATGATGACCTGTGAGGGCCAAGCCCTGGTACCTTGGAAGAGGAAACAAGGGAAGAAGGCCTAGGATGAGACCCCCCCCAAGATGTCAATAGCAGGGCGTCCCAGGGTGTGGGATATGGGGCACTCACTCAAGGAAGCCAGCTTTGTGCTTTTGCTCATTGTGGGGCCCAAACTGGATCTGGCATTGGAAGCCAGCAAATTCACAGGCCTTGTCAAAGGAGACAGGGTGGGAGCCATTCAGGATGTCATCGCGTGCCTGGAGAGTACATAAGGAAGAGCAAATGTTATATGGGTAAAGGGGGCCATTCCAATTCTGCTTCTGTCCCTCTCACCATGCAACCCATTTCAGTCAAGTTTGCTGCATACCTGCACATAAAGAAGGTTCAGCTGTACAGGGTCCCGGGAATCCACATTCTGGTCTGAGTAGAAGAACTTCCTCCGCAGCAGCAGTGTCTCATGTTCCTCCACTCCCTGCTCCCTCAGTGTGCGGCCATGGTCCAGCCAGTTCACTGGGCATAGACAGTTCCCTTAGTCCCAAGCTCCATGGCCTCTATGCTGCTGGGAGTTTTATTTCATTTCCTACCTTCCCTCACTAAATGTAAGTTCCATAAGCACAGAATTTGGATTTTTTACTGATATACAGCTCATGTGTAAAATTTTGCTTTCTATAAGGAGATGCAAAATAAATAGGGAATGACTGCTGTTCCTGCCCCCATTCCACATTTCCAGTGCCCAGTGCTGCTTACACTCATCATCTGTGTGTAGTTTCTGTTTTAGCTTCTCCATTTTTTTTTCATCTCGCAACAGAGTCTTGTCCTTTCGTAAGGTACCTGTCCCCTCATCTTTTTTCTCTTCCATAAGCTCTCGAACCAGTGAATATTCATCATGGTTGGTAATACCTGGAGAAGGAAAATGGTTTGCTGGCTTCCTGGACCCTGCACCCAAGACTTGGCATAGTGGGAGCTTCCTAGCCTGAGCCCTCAGCCCTACCAAGACTCATTACCAATGCGGGCACAGATGGTCATAAGCATGTCAGTAACAGTCTTGGAGTCATCCACCATGATAGTCTTCACAGTTCCATCTAGCATTCGAATCTTCAAGGGTCTCTGTTTCTTCCTGTACTCCATGGTGTCCTGTTGAGGCAAGAAAAGAAGCCCAGGGCCTACTTGAAGCTAGAGGATTACTTCATTTTTATACAGCCAGAGGGGGTGAAAGTAGTTTACTGAAATGAGGACTGCAGTGCTTCATTTAAAAGCAGGGCATGATGACCCAGTAAGGGAAAGCAATATGAGTTAGGAGTGGTATACAGGCCTGTACAATCTCAGCCCTCAGGAGGCTGAGGCAAGAGAATTACCAAAAGTTTGAAGGCCAGCCTGGGTTCCATAGCAAGTTCAAGGGGAGGGTGAACTATACAGTGAGACTCTGTCTCAAAAAAAAAAATAGTATAAGAAGGCAGGAAATGTAGCTTAGTGGTAGAATGCTGACCTATCTCATCCAAAGCCCTGGGTTTGATCCCTATGACCACCAGCAAAACAAAACAACAAAAACTCTGAAAGAAAACGAAAGAGCTGGGTATGGTGATGTACACCTGTAATTTCAGTACTTGGGAGGCTGAGGCAGGCAGATGGCCATGAGTTCACCTATATAGTGAGCTCAAGTGAAAGCCTGTCACCACACCCCTCTCCCACAGGAAAGAATAATAAGAAAGAAACAAACATGGGAGAGATAGGACATAAAAAGAGGAGGTGGGAAATGAAGAGCTGGAAGAGGATATGGTAGTCCTGAACAAAAGTGATACTCACCCCATTTCGGAGCATATAGTAATCCAAAGCTTTCCCAGCCTCCAGCCATATTCCCTTTTTGGGATCATCATCTGACAGAAACAGCCCAAAGTCGCTGGCTGAAAGAGAAAGATGGTAGATCACACTGACTTATGATGACCCCACTGTGGCCAAATGCCTGCAGGGTTGCCTCTATTTCTCCCATGACCTTGGACCTAAGTGGGAAGAGGGAACCAGGACACACAGACCTCAGGGTTAGTAACCTTAAAGCACAGTGGGTCCTCTCTTAAGGGCAAGAGCTTAGGCATGAGAAGGAATGGAGGACTCCCACCCCTGCCACCCGGGTAGCCAGACTCACGAGGGCCAGCCAGAGCCTCTGGGATGCGCTCTCGAATGATGCGGCAGGCATCGTACACCATGGTAGATGGCTCAAACTGCATCGTCTTCACCACATTCCCAATGCTGATCTTCAGGGAAAGCGCAACCATGGTGGCGGCTTCTACTCTCCAGCCTGGCTATACCTGGCCCACAGCATAGAGGCATTAGGATACACTCACTGAGAAACAGCCCCCTAGACAGTGGAGTCCCAGAGAGTTTTTTTTTTTTTTTTGAGTCAGGGTCTCGCTTTGTAGCCCAGACAAGCCTTGAACTCAGCAGTCCTCCTGTTTCTGCCTCCCAAGTGCTGGGATTACGAGTGGGAGTCACCATGCCCTGCAAGTCTATTACTTCTTTCACAAGGATGACATCTTTTATTTATTTATTTAATTAATTTATTTATTTAGAGACAGGGTCTCGCTTTGTAGTCCAGGCTGGCCCTGAGCTCACTATGTAGCCCACGCAAGCCTTGAACTCAGCAATCCTCCTGCCTCTGCCTCCCAAGTGCTGGGATGACAGGCGTGAGCCACCACGCCCAGCACTATGGTGTGTGGTATTGACGGCTGGTGGGCATGATTCTCTACGACCAGCACTGTATGTGGTTTCCGGGGATTGAACTCAGGACCTTGTGCTTGCGAGGCAGGCACCGGAACCACTGAGCTAACCCTCCGGCCCAGAGAGAATTTTTTAAAGGGATTCTTCAAGCTAGAAATTAATAGTGTTGCTTCTGTCTTATTTAATAATTTCAGTGTTCCAGTGTCTGTCTAGCAAGTGCCAAGGTTCCTGGTTCAATCCCTGGTAACCATACACAACAATACCGGGCGTGGTGGCTCATGCCCACCTGCAATCAGTACCACATACCACAAATGCCAGGTTTGTTGGCTCATGCCTGTAATCCCAGCACTTGGGAGGCAGAGGCAGGAGGATCGCTGAGTTCGAGGCTTGCCTGGGCTACATAGTGAGCTCAGGGCCAGCCTGAACTACAAAGCGAGACCCTGTCTCAAAAAAAAAAAAAAGGAAAGAAAGAAAGAAAAATTCAAAAAGTGTTAGATTATTTACTTTACAAGTACCAGTCCTGACCATTTAAGGGAACTAGTTGGAGGCTGTTCCACAAGGTATAGTATAGTAGTAGGCGTGAAATGCAGTGTTATCTGAGGATACTGCCTTGGCCCCTGTGAATGGAATTTGCGCCCCCTTTTTCTTCCAAGTGCTTCTTCTGCCACTTGTTCTTGCTCACCTCCTTTCTCAAACCTGCCCTTGTCTTGTTTTCATCTTTTCCTGGGTCAGTATTTTTCTTCTCAGTCTCCTACTGTGTCCTGCTGGCTTTTCTCTCTCTCTTAAGATTTTCAGAGCTCTATCCTGACCCATTATATGAACTTCCCTTCTCATTGGTTTAGTCTCGTTTTTCTGCAAGATGAAGATGTTACATGAGGTAATTCCCAAGGGCTCCCGAGGCCGGCAAACAAATTCGCCAGCCTGTTATGCAGACCATATACCAGTTGTTCTGGCCATCCAGGCCCCTCCTGTCCTAGGTGACTTTCATCCTGAAATGTGGGGGTCTCCTGGAGGAACTCCAAGGAGCCAAACTGGCTTCTCTGGCAATCAAACTAGAATTACAAGTCTAAACCAAAAGGGCCTTAAAAATTATCTAGCCAATTCTTCAATTTTGCAGAAGGGGAAATGGACACTGGGAAGAGGAAATAGTTTCAAGGCAGGTGAGGGAAGATTAGAAAGCCCTTATTTAATAACTCAGTCCATCCTGCTTCCAAGTCACTAAGACAACAGTCGGGCCTCACTGCAATTCTTAGTATGCTCTCTCCTCTTCAGCAGATCCTCCAACTCTCCTCTTCAACTTCCTCTCTTGACATTTTCAATTCATTGGTACATTGTATATGCACATCATGATCACACTCATTAGGAATTTGTACCAGTATATAACACAATTGAATTCCCATTTTTTCCTGTTCTCCTACCCACCCCACAACCCCCTATCCCCTAACTACATAAGCTTTGTCTCCCTTTTTTAAATTACCATCACATTTTTTCTTTACCCCTCATTTCTCACCCCTCATTTCTCTTTGAATATTTTCTATTTCACAATATCCATCACACATACTAGAACTTAACATCTTCAGTTTCTCATACGAAGAGGTCAAATCTGTGACCTATTTATTTCACTTGAGTTTGTCCTGAAGGTATGTCCATTTGAGTATAAATGACTGAAATTTATCATTCTTTAAATTCTTAATTCAAACTCAGCAGGAGTCCTATTCTGCCTCCCTCCAAGACTGCTGGCAGCCCCTCAGCAGGCTGAAGAAGCCACAGCAGTCAGCAGGGGGCGCACAGCCTTAAAAAGACAAGTCTGCCTAGCAGTCAATGATGTTACCACTCGGGGCTGGGATTGGGTGCCTTTTAATTAAGAGAATGGGCAAATATAGTCCTCTCCTGGCAAAGAGAAAAAAAAATCCTTGCCCTTCTCAAAGGAGCAGAATGCTAGCCTCAAAGGGAGAAAGTAGGGCTGGGAAGCCAAGGTAAGGTGTTAGGATACAGAAGGCACTGGAGATCTAGGGATGGTAGAAAGGGGTTGAGGGTGAAGAGGTCAGGAAAGTCAGAGTGGGAAGAGAAAGTTTAGATACAAACAGGAAGTAGATGTGGATTAGTGAATAAATAAATAAATAATATCTGACCTTACAAATGCCCTAGAATTTCAAAAGAGAAAGACAGGTCTATAATGCCAAAAAAGAGAGGACCCGCTAAAATTTCCCCTTTGCAAATATCCCCTTTCACTCACGGGTACCTCTCCCAATAGACAGACCTGGTGGTGGGTTGCTGGCAACAAAAAAGTGAAGGCTGAAGGATCAGAGAAGCTGGAGGAGTTTGAGGAGCTGGAGCAGGACTGAAAGGGCTCTTTACCCTGAGCTGAAACTGGGCTCCCCCAATTTCCTCTGGAGACATGGACACCCATTTCTTCCTCAGAAGTCTCTGGCGAGACCCCGATAAGGGAGCTGAGTCATGCTTACCCTAACTCCCAGCCTGGTCCTGAAAGGGTGGGGGAGGCAAATGGGGGTCGAGGGGGGAATGGTGGCAAAGAACGTGGCTCCTGGGAGTAGACACTATCTGGTTCCTGCCTTGGCCTAAGAATTCGTTACCCCTTCATCATGTTTTAGGAAACAGCAACAACACCCCGCTCCGAGCTGCCTCCCAGGGAACCCTCCTCCCTCAATACATTCCTGAGATGCATTCCAAAGGAGCTGGGCAACTGCAAGGGGGAACGGAGGACAGGAGGTCAAATCCCAGCAAGGAATGGAATGTGCGTATATATGGGACTAAGGAATGTTGGGGCACATGGAGCATATAGTCAGAGGAGGTACCCACAGAGAACTGCAGAAAGATGGACTTACAGAGGGTCAAAGGGAGTGAGAGAAAATTGAAGAGTCAGAATGTGAGAGAGTTGGGGGAGCAACACTGAGTCTGTTACCAAATTTGGCCTCTGAGTCCGAAACCGCGGGGATGGGGGGAGGGTTTGTGGGTGAGACTGACATATCCGGCCTTGAGCTGCTAGAGGCTCTTTTAAGGCTGGACTGGGCAGCTGAAGGGCTGGACCTGACTTCCTCCAACACAGCCCTTCCACATTTACATGTGCATTCATGCTCCTCTACTGTACCTGCCTACACACAGGGCTTTTTATCTTAATGCCACCTATTCCCTGCCTACATGCATTTCTTTCAGTGATGGTGAACCTTTTAGAGACCAAGGGTCCAACTGCAACTTAAAACCCACTTAATTATCTCAAAAGTGCCAACACTGCCATTAAACTTTTTTTTTTGTACTGGGGATTAAACTCAGGGCCTTGGGATTGTGAGACAGGCATGGAGCCACTGAGCTCAATCCCCCGCCCAATTAAACTCTAATATTGACGTTTAAGTTTAGAAAAAAGCCCAACTATACATTAACATCTTTTTCCTTAAAAGAAAAAACACATAAATGACATAAATGAACATAAATGAACCTATGCCATAGGTTCATCACTACTGCCTTATCTCAATCACACAGCCCCTATACAGATCGATCTTGTAAGAATCCCATCCCTTCTCCCCAGCTTCCCCACAAATACAACCCCTTGACAAGCACACCAAGCCCCAATGCCTCTGCTTCCAATATCTTTCGTCCCCTCTTGCATGGTTTTACCTTCATTTACCCAGCCAGCGTTCCTTAAAGGACTATTGTGGTGATCCCTTGGGCCAAACTTTCAGTGACTGAGCCCTATAATGGGTAAGACCTAGCCTCTACCTTCAATGGGCTCCCAATCTTCCGGGTGGGTGGGTAAGTTAAATACACAGTTACAATAGAGAACAAGGTGCAATAAAAGCCAAAAAGTTTTGCTTGGAGAAGAGACCCCTTTAGATTTGGGGAAGCGTCATTTGAAGGTACAATTTAAAAAATGATAATAGAAAGTAATAATCTGTCATTTATAATTATATGGCAAGTACATTTTATACATAATTTTTGTTAATACTTACAACAACCCTGCAAGGTAGGTGTCATTTATTTCCTTTCTTACAGATTAGAAAAACTGAGGCTTCAGGAAGTTAAATACTTATTCAATGTACTTGTCCAAATAATAAGATATGAAGCCAGAATCCGAACCCAGGTCTTTCTGACTCCAAAGCTCAAGTGCTCTCTATCACACCAACTGGAGATGAGTCAAAGGCAGCATTCCAGGCAGAAAGAATTGCACAAGCAAAGGTGGAGAAGCAGGAAATCGTGGAGGAGCATTCAGGGAAGTGAGCAGAAGGCTGGCTGATGTACAGGGTACATGGCAAGGGAGGAGTTGTGGGGAAGTTGGGGTTAGGATGGAAAGGCAGGGTAAGGCTAGAGTGGGGTATGAGGAATTTTTCCCACTGGAAGGTGACAGGAGGCTACGAGGCTTTGAGCAGAGAAGGAACATAGCTCAAACTGGATTTTAGAAACATAATTGTGAAGATGGGTTAGAAGTACACTGTATTAGTACAAGTAAGAGGTAGGAAAGCCAGAGTTAGAATACAGAAAGCAGCCCCTCAGAAGGAATTTTAAGAGGTAGGACTGACAGCTGGATAACAGTCTGTTTTGTCAGTACTCCTGAGGGTACAAGAGCCCAAAGTCAGGCTGGGGTGCCATACTTTCTGATCACCAGTGGGCACTAGTGGCTAGGGAAGCCCTGAGTTCAGGTAAAGAATTGGGAAAGAGTGAAGGGTCAGACTGGGATGGGAATGTGGGGATGAGGCTATGAGAAAAGAGGATAGGATATGATTAATAATCATGCCAAGGCAGATTGGGGTGGGGTCAGTGACTACATTGGGCTGGGAAGGGGAAAATGGTATAAAACAAGCTGTGGGAAAATCCACATGAGCAGTCACTGGATCAGGATGGGGAAAGGGAAGAACAAATACATGAATAGTGGCTAAGTTGGGGAAGGATGGAATGAAGTCTGGGAGGAGGTCCTGCTACAGAGGTTTGATTAAAAAATGGGGATATGGTAAGTGGCTAAATCAGGCTAGGGTGAGGAGGGGTGAACAGACACTGTCAGTGTCTAAGCGCAGCTGGAACTGGAGTTGGGGAGGAACAGCTTGCGGTAGTCAATGACTGAATCATAAGCTGGGTAGAGGACAGTGCTGTAGTGAGTGGTAAGGTCAGCCTGGGAGTGAAAAGGGGGTGTGTTCAGTGGCCTGGTTGGGTGTGGGATCAGCAAGACCCAGTTTCCTCTTTAGGTCTCATTTCCTCTTTTCTGTTAGGGAGTGGGGGAAGGGCATCTTCAACTGGATCAAGAAATGAAAGCCCACTCGGAACTCAGGAATCCATGTAGCATGAGGTGAGGATCATCTATCTATTCAGCATGTGACCACATGGTATGCAAGTGTACAATAGAGTGCAAGAGTGCTTTAAGATAACGGAAACATCAGATTTGGATGGGGGTCAATTAAAGTAGGGTATGTGACAAGGTTTGGGAAGGGAGGCAGCCAGGAGGATACAAGGGATTGGTAAGAAGGTGCACAGAAGAGAGTTAAACAGCAAGGAAGTATTTTGTAAGGAAATATGGAGGGAGGATGTGGAGTGTAGAACCAGGGATAGGATTGGAGGGCCTAATACCTAGGCAACGAGGGAAGAGGGAAGCAGTGGGGTAAACTGAGAGGGACCCTGTCATCCCCTTCCCCTTGACAACAGTATCCCCCGCTTTTTTTTTGTGGTACCGGGGATCAAACTCGGGCCCTTATGCGTCCAAGGCTGGCACCACCTGAGCTAAATCCCCAGCCCAACAGTGTCCCTTTGTTGCCTTCCCCCTCACGACTTAGTCACAGGTCTTTTTGCTAGGTAGTCCCCTCAACTTATGACTAGGCCTTATCTCCTGGGTCCCTGTCCATTTTTCACATCCCTCCTCATAAACAACATAGTCTAGCAATCCTTGCCCTCTTACTGTGGCAGCACAGTAAGAGCCTTGATCTTGTAGTGGAATAAAAATGCTGGAATCACGGATACCTGCATTCCTAGTTGAAATCGAGAACCTTGACCTGAAATTAGACTGTCATTTGTACATGAAAGAAGTCCCTGTTACTACAGAGGAATTAAGGACCTCTCCACAAAACAAGGCAACCCCTTCCTGCTAATATCTTAAATTTTACCTGCTCAAGATTAACTACATACCTTAGCCTCAACAACCTAAAATTGTCTCTAATTTCTTACATTAACCCTGTCTCTTAATTTGTTTCCTGATCCCCAGTATTGGCTTTGACATTTATCCTTTTCCAAGCAGACATGGCGATCGAATTTTTACCTTTAACTTACATGCTCCCTCAGTTTAAACTAAATGTAGAGTTGTAAGCATAACGCCTATTTTAAACTTGATCCCTAAAGCAGTTTTTCAGTTTTTGCTTAATATTGGCCATGACAACAGTCTTTAATCATTAAAACGGACTTCTAATTCGTGTTGTTGACCCTTAACCTGGTCCTGAACTCTGACTTTTGCTGGGCATTCCAGAAAACAAAATAGTAACCTAAACCTCACCTAACAAAACGGACCCAACTCATAGGAATAACTTCAATTTTTAGCCTAGCAGGTTTTAAACTTCTAAAGTAACATCTGACTTCTCACCCAAAGCCACATAAATTCCAGTCACCTAAAACTTACCTACCCACTTGCCACATAAATTCCACCCAAAGCCTACCTACTCACTTATCCGCTATCAGCTAACACCAAAACCCATCCCCGCCCTGCGCCTCACTACCGCCCCAAAATCTATCCCAGGCGGAGTACTGCTCCCCGGAAGAGGCTGCCTTCTGCAAGACGGCCTACTTAACTCTGAGCCCAAGACGAGAGAAGACTAGGCGCTGACCACTCTGAGACCCGAAACGGGTCCAGCAGAAGAATTGGGGCTCCGCCCGCCTCCCGCCTCCCCGGGCCAGGCCCCGCGGCCCCACCCCGAAGCTCGAGCTCCAGTCTGGCCTACCTGCGCTGCCAGGGTCTGTGCCCCGCCCGCCGGGCCTCTAAACCAGATCCTTCCCCGAGTCGCTCTCGGGCTCTAGCCTCGCCCTCTCTTCGACACTCTGCCACTTCCGTCCCGGGAACGTCCCCCACCGCGGGCGGCGTCCTGGGCCCGCGCTCTATGGTTTCGGGGACTGCAGGAAGCTGCTCTGGCTGCGACTCTCGATGCTCGGGAGCCCGCCGAATAGATGCAACCCCTCCCCGGCAGGAAGCAAGGGTGCGGCACAATCCGGAGAAAACGCCAGAACTATGCTCGAGTTCCCTTTCAAACTGTATTTCTTCCTTTTTCTAGCCTGGGGCGAAGGCGGAGCCGGATCGCCGGAATCCCCACCCCGAGGTTGTGAGGAAGCGGTTGGGACATCCCCATGATTTGCATAGCCCCTGGGACGTGGCGCGAGGGGGCGGGCTGACCACTTCCGAATTGGAGTTAACTCCAAGTCCCAAAATACCGTGGGGCTGTATACGTCATTTCCGTTGTGTTGGAGGCGCAGGACCATTGAGACTGGGAGACAGCTCAGTTTTGAAGGCTAGTCTTTCGCTGCCTACCTGTGCGGGAGAGGGGCTAGATAGGTGGGAGAGACTGTTAGAGGATTGTGTTTAAGGTAGGGAGCTTAAACCGCATAGAAAAGTGAACTCGTGTGTTTCTGCCTGGCCTTTTCGTAGGTGTCCCAAATGGAGCTGGCTTTGAACCCTGGTGACCAGGACCTGTTGGGTTTCCTGCTAGAGGAAAGCGGATATTTGGAGGGTCCATCGGATGAGGCTCAGGAGGCTCCGCTGGACCTGGACCTGCCGCCCTCCCAGGTGGGCAGGGGTTCTGAGTGGCGAAACTAGAGAAGTCCCTCGGTCCGGGAGCGTGGAGGAGAGAGTCAGGGCTTTATAATGTTACAACTTTGTGCAGGAACTGAGCGACTGGGAGGTAGAGGATTTGCTGAGCTCCTTGCTGAGTCCCCCACCGTCACTGGGCCTTCTTGACTCATCTAACTTCTGTCCTGTCCACCACGATCACACCTACTCTCTCCCTCATGAACATATCTCTGTAGATTTAGGTAAGTGTGAAATGAGTGAAGTATGGGGGGAGAAGAGGGCCTTTGGTTCTGGCTGCTAGTGCTTTTTTTTTTTTTTTTTTGAGACAGTGTCTCGCTTTGTAGTTCAGGCTGGCCCTGAGCTCACTATGTAGCTTAGGCAAGCCTCGAACTCAGCAATCCTCCTGTCTCTGCCTCTCGATTGCTGAGATTACAGGCGTGAGCCACCACGCCCCGCACTGTGGTATGTGGTATTGGTATTGACAGCTGGTGGGCGTGAGTCTCCACGCCCAGCATTGTATGTGGTTACCGGGGATCGAACTTAGGACCTTGTGCTTGCGAGGCAGGAGCCAGAACCGCTGAGCTAAATCTCCAGCCCTACTTTCTCTTTTGTAGACAGTCGGAACTGTGGAAAGGAGATAGAGCCGGCTCATGTGACTCCACCGCATTTGGAGGAGGCAGCAGAGCAGGTACTTGATTTTTGGAAGATTATTTCTACATTGCCTGGGTGAGGCCTCCATTCCTCTCCAACATTCTGGTGCAACTGGCTGACTGCTTCCTGTTAACCACAGGACACTGCAAAGCTGATATTGACGGAGGAAGAGGAGAGGCTGTTGAAGAAGGAGGGGCTTGTTCTGACTGGAACACTTCCTCTCACTAAGGTCAGACTTCACTGGTTGGGGGGGATGACTCTGAGTCCCAAATAGGAAAATTCTTTTCATTTTGTTTCAATATCTTGGGGTGGGGGAGACTGAGGCAAGAATCTTAGCAAATCTATTGCAGTAGGAAACTGGGACAGGTTTTGATTTTGTGGGATTTATATAAATTTTGTGTTCCTTTTAGGTAAAAAGGTTTCAAACGTATCTGTGCAAGGATGGTATAGGGCCTTCAAAAAGATTGTGCAGGTGAAGGGTCTTGACATACAGAATTTCATTGTTTTTCACGATAGTCTACCTCTTGCTCATCTGTAAAAGTGAGAGTTTAACAAGGATCAAACAGTGTACAGTAACATGAATAAATACAAAATCTAGTTTTGTTTCCTGCAATGAATGGCAACTTAAGAGGCACAGTATTGTAATACTGTGATGAAATTACCAGAAAGTTCAGGGAAATTTTAATTTCTTTAAAATACAAGATGAGCCACTTCGTGGTGGTACATGCCTAATTCCAGCATTCTGAAAGGATGAGGCAGGAGAATCACAAGTTCAGGCCCAGCTCAGGCAATTTAGTGACACTGCCTCCAAATAAAGAATGAAAATAGTCGAAGATGTCACTAAATGCAAAGGCCCAGGCTTCAATCCCTAATACTAAGAAAAAAAATGGAGGAGTGGCTCTTAATGGTAATGTGGTTGCTTAGCATGTATGATACCCTAGGCTCAATCCTTGTACAGTTAAAAAAAAGGTACAAGATAAGCCAACTGTATGACTAGTGAATGGGAATTACAAACTATCAGTAGAGGTGCTGATCTAGTTAAGAGTTGTTACTCTTCTTTACACTAGCTAGAACACGTCTTTGCCACATACAGAGGATGTCATCCATCCTGAGAAAGGAGCTAAGTTAAAATTGTCCAGGAGTTTTTTTCCTTTTTATTTTTTATTTTTTTGCAGTACCAGGGATTGAACTCAGGCCCTTGTGTGTCCAAGGTTGGCGCGGTACCACTTGAACTAAATCCCCAGCCCTTTTTCCTTTTTAAATTCTGAGGGTTGGGTGTGATGGTACATGGCTGTAATTCCAGCACTGGGAGGCTGAGCCACGAGGATCCCTGTGAGATTGAGGCCAGGTTGGCTATGTAAGGAGTTCAGTTACGACACAGTAAAACCTTGTACCAAAAAACAAAACCCAGAAAACTCCAAGAAAATGTTAAAAAGTGCTTAAAAACAGGTTTTGTTCTGCATGGCTCCAGAGATTCTAGGTAAGTCCAGTGGCTGTAACTTACAAGGAGACAGATGTTGAGTCATGATGATGAAATTTTTATTAATCTTATTAATAAAATGGTAGAAAATGGCTTGTCAGACAGAAGCTGGATGCCTCCTGTTAAAGGAAGCTGTAATAATAATTCTTGCATTGGGAATATTGAACTTGGTTGCCTTCCAATTCCTGGATCCAGTGGCCCTGATATTACTTTCTTCATCTCCTCTCAGACGGAGGAACAAGTTCTGAAACGAGTGCGGAGGAAGATTCGAAACAAGAGGTCTGCTCGAGAGAGCCGAAGGAAGAAGAAGGTGTATTTAGGGGGTTTAGAGAGCAGGTATGAAAAGGAGAGGAAACAGAAAAAAATAGACGAGGTGTTATATTACAATTTTTTTCAAAAAGATTTGGAGAAAGGATACAGCCTGTATCCCTGTTATTCCCAGGGTCATGAAATATACAGTCCAGAACCTGGAGCTACAAAACAAAGTACAGCTTCTAGAGGAAGAAAATATGTAAGCAACCCACCCTCCAGTTAATGTTTTCTCTTATTCTCCAGCCCTACACTTGATTTCTAACAGGACAGGTGCTTGGATTTTACTGAGTGTGTGATTTCAGAAGCTCATAGTTAAATTTATAAGTTGCTAATTACCCAGAAAGAGGAAAGTAAGAGCTCAGGACTGGCAGTACTCGAGAGCAGGAAGGACTGTAGGGATAGAATTCTAGTCAGAGAGGGCAGAACACAGTTGGGTTTGGTTGGAACTCAGGCAAGCTGGGCCAGTAGGTAGAGAAGACAGAGTGCTTGGTAAAGATTAGGTGTACAGCTGATTGGCTAATGAAGAACTACTGAAGACATTTGCAAAGTTTTAAAACAGTTAAAGAGCTGTTTTAGGCACACCGCTGTAATCCCAGCAATCAGGAGGCTGTGGCATGAGGACTGCTGAGTTGGGAGGCCAGCCTGGCCTACATAGTGAGATCTTGTCTCAAAAACTACCACCACAAAAAAAAAAAAAAAAAAAAGACAGGTTATTTTGTCCCCAGGGATGAAGTCATTTGCAATAAGTAAGAGGAAAAGGAGGTGCAGGGTGTAGATGGAGTAGCCATAAGAGTTTCACTGAAGCTCAGGGTGCTGAGCCAGGGGTGCTCACTAATGTCCCCTCTCCCCGTAGGTCCCTTCTAGATCAGCTGAGGAAACTCCAGGCTGTGGTAATTGAGATAGCAAACAAAACAAGCAGCAGCAGCACCTGTGTTTTGGTGAGACTGGTGATGGGAAACAGATCCTTTAATAAGTGGTGGGGCCCACAAGGGTATACTTCAGAACCCTTCATCTTTTTTTCTTGTATTCTAGGTCCTACTGTTCTCTTTCTGCCTCCTTTTTGTACCTGCTATGTACTCCTCTGACGCAAGGGGCAGCTTGCCTGCTGAGCATGTTGGTAAGAGGATTAAGGATAATACTTGAGGAGTGGGCTGGGGGAGAGGCCTGGGCTTTCTCTGTTCTCCTAACAGTTGTTTGCCTCCTCAGTGTTGTCCCGCCAGCTTCGTGCACTCCCCAGTGAGGACCCTCACCAGCTGGAACTGCCTGCTCTGCAGTCAGAGGTACCAAAGGAGAGCACAAATCAGTTGCTGGACAGCTCCAACCTTGTGCCCCAGGCCCCTGGCAACTGTTCCTGCCTGTTGTACCAAAAGCCTCAGCCTTTGCAGGCAGAGCTGCCCCTGCAGTGGCCCCTCCTTCACCTCTTCTCAGAGGCCCCCTGCCCAGGTCCCATGTGTCACCTGCAGGCAAATCTCTCAAAGGAGAAATGGCTCCCTAACCACAGCAAGGACATAGGGTATCTGAGCTATAGCTTAAGCGCCCCTCCCCCTTCTGTGTCCAAATAGAGAGAAATAGTGGATTGGCCTTCATTCCTGTGGCTTTAGGATGCCTGAGGGTTCAAACACATACATACTAGCTTTGTGGGTCTTTTATTTATACTCGTGTGTCATTGTCCCATGAATGGATCTGAGGAAATCAACTGACCTCCTCCAACATTTCATACAGTAAGGGAAGAGATAAGGAAAGAAATAAATAAGTGATTTTGATGCTTCACCCTCAGCCCCTCTTACTGGCACAGTTGGGTGAGGAGAGGGAGGGAATATGATTGTCCTGGTGGCTCAGGGCTGCAGGAGGTGGAGTAAGGAGTGAAGTCTGGGCTGGAGGTTGGAAGCTCGTGGTTTGGAGGGTTTATTCTGGTGATAGGTTTGCCAGAGCTTCCTTTGGTCCACATTTAGGCCTTATGCTTAGTCCTGTGCCCTGTTCAGTTACCAGGTTGGAGGCTTTTTTATGCTTCTGCTGTTGCAGGGCCAGTTGCATGGCCCAAATACTCAGTGGCCGCATGTAGGCCAATGAGCGGAACACTTGCTGCTGGCAGTATGCCTCTGGGGTCTGGAAAGCCAGGCCAAGGCGCTCCCACACAGTACGATAGCAGCCTTCAGCTGTCCGGAAGCCCTCCCATATCAGGCCCTGTAGAGAGAGATAGTAGTCATTCACATATAACTGACTCAGCCCCACTTTAACTGGACATGGGAAGACAGCAGGGTCTCTGTCCTCAAGGATTCACTGCTGTCAGGGGTGATAAACTTGACCCAGTCAGAAACCTGAAGGCAGGAGGTGGAATGAATACCAGGAAAAAGGGGAGGTTTTATGGATGGCTAAGATAGCTTCGGTTTATGTCTTAAAGTCTGGTGGCTGAGGAAGTTTTCTGGATCATAGTGAAGCTGGGGGAAAGAGAATACAGGGAGGAGTACATTACCTCTTGGATCATGGTGGCTGCCAGCCCATACACCACACCCACCCAGACTTCATCAGACTGCACACTAGATCTGTCAGGGACACCATGGGGCTGCATTCCATTCACAGCCCCCATGGCTCCTCCTGCAAAGGACTGGACATTGAGCTCGAAGATAGTCTGGAGAGCACGGACCACATGTGTGGTAGGAAATACCTGGGGGACAAGGGCAAAGGCAGGGATATGGTCTCTTATACTTGGTTCCTGTCTGTGGGGAAAGCCCACCTTTCTCTCCGGCTCCTTTTCCCAGTCTCTCACCTCAGTGTCTCCTTCTCCTAAGCCACAGGCCTTCAAGAACCACTGCCCTGCACACTGGTCAGACATGACACTTCGAGACTGAGGCTGAGAACTGCTATCATAGTTGTAATAGCGGCCTGGAGTACAGGAAAGGCAAAGTAAGGTCCCTGGTGTTCCCGCAGCCATTCCCTAAGACTCCTCAAGTTCCCCCAACTCACCATTCCATAGCAGTCTCTCATAGGCTTCCTGGCCCCGGCTGAGGATGGAAGAAAACTTATCCCGGACATCCTGTGCCCCACATAGAACAGCCATCTGGACCGTCACAGCCACAGCTGCCAGCCACAGCCCTCCACAGTAAGCACTGATGAGGGACAGGGGTTTGGGGGTCACACTGGCAGCTTTAGCCACTCACATGCAATCTAACAGATAATGGGTCATTCTTTTTTGAATCCTACTATCCTTTGGTACCCAGCTCCCCATCACAAACCTCCTGGAAGCCCCTACCCCCCAACCTGGGGCCTGTGGTAACCCATCCATCGTAGGTCTGGTCTGCATAGCCACCATTCTCAATGAGTCCATCATGGTCCTTGTCAAACTGCATTTCAGATTCCATCACAGCCTAGAGACAATCCCATATGAGATGTAGGTACTAAGGATAGACAATAGCCAGCTGGCTCTTCCCAGACACCCATCATGTTCCTGGCACATTGGCTACTACTCATGCATCCTTACTAGACACACAGGCCACATGTCTTTCAGGAAACCTTGGTTGCCTGTCAGGTAATAATCTCGATAAACCTGCAGCACAAACTTCAGGTTCAAGTCCTTCCAGTCAGCAGTATCATGGATCAAATACGCATTGACCCGGAGCCATGGCTCATCATCTGTGGGAGGAAAGGGGACCTGGTTCATTTGCACTGGTGGGAAGTGTGGAAACTGCAAAAGCTGAAGGAGAGAAGCCAACTGTGGGGTGGAGGGATTTTTACCTGGGTCCCCAATATCATGGGGAATGACATTCCTCCTTTTCACAGGTCCTATTACCCCACTCATCAGATATCGTCGCCGTGTCAGGTCCTCCCTGAGAGTTGCAAGAGCTGGAGACAGACACAGGAATGGGTAGGGGAAAGCAGGAAATAGGTGGGCTTAGGTGGCACCAAGCTCTGTGTGACAGCAGGGGGAGCCAGCAAGCAGGATGTAGGTATGTTTGAGGGGAAGAAGACAATCTGAGAGACCACAAAGGTTTAGGAATATGGGGAACCAACAGGGAAGAAGCAACACAAGTTACCCTCACCCATATCATACTGCAGGCTGAGCTCAATTTTGGGCCAGAGCATAATGAGGGCAAAGGAAGCATAAAAGTGGACGTCATATGTGTTGTACATGCGATACTCTTGGCCTAGAGAAATGAAGAACACACACTGTTGCCAGAACTTCTGCTTCCCCTTCATAGTCCCCTCCCTTGCTTGTCCTTTTTAAAGTTGAAGGTAGGGTACCATCATCTGCCTATTCGCCTTCATCCCACCAGTACCCCGGAATAGGCAAAATCTATCATCTTACGTTATCCTGGGGCATTGACTGACCTTAAGGGTATGCCGTACTATACCCTAACCCACCGGTAGTCCTTACCCTCAAGATAGCCAAATCGACCATATTCCCGAAGGGTGGGGCGGAGCTGACTCATGTTCCCTACCAGCTCCTCAGGTAGGGAGTCTTCAGAAACTTCAAGCCACACTGTGCCACCATCCGCCAGGAAGTATAGTTCATTGAATAGTGCAGATTTGTACCAGGCAGGTAAGGATCTTGGAGGTTAGGAGGAGACAGTGGTTTTGTGAGTATGCACTTCTTGGGGTAGAAAGGATTGTGGGGTGAGTGGAGGGGAAGTATCAAGTGGATCCCAGCACAATTCTGTTGACTTTGATGTACACAATAAGAGCCCGATTTGGAGTGAGTGCCCAGGAGAAATGTAAGAGAGGGCCCCACTGATACCTGTCATCTAATACTGGGCTCTGCCATGCTGAGATCCTGTCTTCCCAGTCTGTATATCGGCACAGTGCGTAGTGGCTAAGAGCAGGAGCTGCATCTCCATCTGAGCCAAAGAACCTTGTGTACCTCCTGGGGTGGAAAGAAACGGAAAGATGAGGACCCATGCTCAGGGTCCGAGCCCAGTGTTTTGAATCACTGTATTTCTTGGTCTCCTCACCTGTAGTGGACTTGGCCCTTAGCTCCGAACATGATCCTGGGCATGTCCCAAGCCAGTGAAAACTCCAGGCAGCACCGGCCTCGAGGTGGCAGCTTGCCTGAAACACACAGAGCCCCAGCTATGCCTGCTCCTTTCTGTGAAGGGCTGCTTTGGCCTGAGAAGGATAAGAGGAATTAGCACAGTCGTCTTCAACCCCAGAGCTAGGGATCCCTACCGTGAGAAAAACACCTGTTCAATACCAGGTCTCCCACCCCCAGCTCAGTCTTTCTTCCCAACACCTCCCGGTCAGACCCCCCATCACCAGTGGGGGAGTCCAGCTGTCCATCCTGAAGTAGGTCCTGCCACACCTGCTGCCCTGTGCCATCAGGATCAAAAGCTGTGATGTGGGTTACCGTGGTGTCTTCCTGTTCAGGGGCCAAACACTGTGTAAGGGAGGCTAGATTCCAACTAGCTCTCCAGCCCTTACACACCCTTGCCTCCAAGGTCCAGAAACTAAAGGGCTGTGATGAGAGTGGGACTGTGGGGTGGAGGTGGGTTTGGGGTCAGGCTGAGGGGAAGGGCTCAAGAGCTAAGGTATAGGGCAGGCTCTTTCATTACCGTGAGTCGTGCAGCCACCGCCATGGTGTAGGGATTTGGAAGGGTTGGATGATGCAGCAGTAGCCCCTGAACAGTTTCCCCAGCCCGCTCCAGATAGAAGGGCTCATTCCACAAACCCCCCTGGGCATCGTCTTCACCCCCCAGGCCATTCCGCATGGAGAACATGATGGACACATCCACAGCTTCATCCCCTTCATTTTCTACATCCCACACGAAGACTCCTACAGGCAGGCTGCTGTCCTGGGGGGGAAGGGCAAAAGAGTGGACTCAGATGATTTCAACACAGCCTTTCTCAGTTACTTCTCCAGGATTAGTGCTGGGTACAGAGGACTGTTTCAAATAGTCTCTAGTATATTGTGTCATTCATTTCCCAGCAAACTGCCTATTAGAGAATAGAAGATTAGTATGGACCAGGCAGTGGTCCTGGAAAGCCAGTGTAATATTCATTGCTCCAACCCTTCCCTTTCATAATTTCTGTGGATGTAGGAGGACTGTGCAGGAAATAAAGGCAAACCTTACCTGGTAGTCATGGGGCAAGATGGGTGTGATCTGGCGGCAAGTGAGGGTGATGTTCTGGCCGGGAAGCTGATAGACAGTCCAGGCTCGGGGATAGAGGGCATGGTAGAAAGCAAAGTACCCACACAGGCCCCAGTTCCAGCTGCGCAGGATACTTGGGCGCTCCATAGACAGTACTTGCTGGTACACGGTCCGTCCCTCCCGACGCAAGCACACCGTAAACTTGACCAAAAGAGCAAATGGTCTGGAATGGATTAACCCACACTGATTTCTCTCTCCTCAGACAATATTCTCCTCTTCCAGAGCCTGTGATTGTCACTATCAGCTTCAGGTCATGCTTGCTTTTAGGCTTAGCAAGTAACTACCAAGTCCTGCTGCTTTTCCCTAAGGTTGAGTACTTGCCTAGAATATATAAAGCTTTAGGTTCATTCTCAGCACAGAAGCAAAAATAACTTCCAAAACACAAAACTTGGCAGCTCCTGCGAGGTAGGAGCTATAAGGGATACCTTTTCCCTTGATTCAACCTATGCCTAATATTTTTACTGTCTATAAAGTAATTTTTCTTATTGGAGTAGTGCATAATGGTTAATAACACAGGCTATTTACTACACAGATAACTGGTTCTGCATCTCAATCTCTAATCAACCACATAACCTTGGGCATATTACTAACTCTGGATCTTAGTTTCCTTTACTATAAAATGAACATAATGGTACTTAGTAGAGTTGCTTTTAACATTAAATATGTAAAAAGCTTAGCACAGTGCCTGGATACATTATGTGTGCAACAATTAACTGTACAGTCCATGGTTCCAGCAGGCATTTTCCCTTGGGACACCTAAGGATGAGGGAAAGGGGGATCTTGGAGTACTGAATAGGGTCAGCAGATCTGAATTTGGAGGGACATTATCATCAGTGGGACTCAATTTCTCAGCCATTTCTCCTTTAGATAAGCTGAAAGCTGGAGGCATTCCTGGCAGAATAGAGGAGCTCGGTAGATAATTCAAAAAGGGAGGTTGCTAGAGAGATCTGAAGGAAGATGAACTACATAATTTTGACAATTTAATGCACAGATGATGTGTAGGAGCAGAAGGGAAAAATATGAAGCTTCCTAAAAGGGAAGACAGCTAGAGGTCTAAGCCTGAGAGAGGAGAGACTTTTGTTTCTGAGCTGGAGAGACCCTTAGAGACGTGATCTACAGCACAGGAGATGACCTTGGAAAGTTCACAAACCAGGGAGAGGAATAGTGGCACTACACATTTTTTTCCTGTGACTTTGTACACCATAGATTTTATTTTCCTTTCTGGTCTTACCAGATGTTCTTTTAGCCACCTTAAGTGAGTTGGAAATTATACTATGTGGCAAGTTCTGACTCGGCTAGTAGAGCTGGGGCAGTGAAGTAGGTAGAGGAGGCATTTACTAGAGAAATACCAAGGCTGTTTACAGTTCCAAGGACCTGTGCTCTGTGCGTATCCCTAGAGTATATCCCAGCACAGGTCTAGGCACACAGAAGGCATCCTTAAAGCACTTCCTGGCTTGGAACATACATATGTACAAATGCCAAGCCCCAGACTAGCAAAGAAGCATTCTTTATCAGGCCGTCTACGTCCTGGCTCTTACCTGGTCAACAGTGACTGTCTGGTGCTGGTACATTCCTGGGTTAAGCTGCCAACGACAGAACTGACCTCTCCAGCCACGGGTAATAGTACCTCCTCCAATGCCACCCAAGGGACAACCTAGAAGAATCAGGATGATTAAAAGCATATGGGGAGAGGAAGACAAGTCCATCTCTCAATTTCTAGACTGTAAAGATCAGTTCCTCTAAAAATCCAGGGGCAGAGCAGTGCAGTGTGCATAGACTGTGGCACACTGGGAGATTGGACCCTCTCTGAACATGGCAGAGCTGGGGTAAAGCTCACCATAGATCTGTCTCAGGGGCACACAATTGATCATATCGATGAAGGGTTTCTTCTTTTCCACCTGGGTCTTCCGGTACCACCACTTCAAGTACCTGAGGAGCAATTGGGAGTGTGAGTGCAAGGGGATGGGTAGGTAGCTCCTCACAAGTTACCGGTACCTGCCCCTCTCTTGACAACTGGCTGTGACCTCCCACTGAATATCCCAAGGATCTATCACCTAATCCTCCCCTCTTGATTACAATTCAAGGCCCTTTCATCTTCCCACTGGCTTCAGTGCCTGTTTCCCTCTCTTTTCCTCAGAGCTTTATGATCTTTCATTTCGACTCTACCACTGTTTTAGTTCAAACCTCAGGAGCTTTTGTCCGAGGTGCTGAAAGGCTTCCCAGGCCTACATGTTCCACTGCCCACTTCCACCTCTTTACTAGCATAGGGTGCTGAGATAACATTCTTCTTTTTCCAAATAATTACTTTTCTTCCTGGTTATGAAAGGTTAAAGTCTGGAGAATACTCCAGGTAGCAGGAGAAAAAAATTCACCTAAAGTGAACCAGTGTTTACATTTCAGGGCATTTCCTTTTAAGTCTGTTAGTTTTCAGACTTTGCTCTTTGATAATATCCCTATAAAGTGTAACAAAAATTCCAAAGTTTTCCTGGTGTTGTCCCTGCCTTGTATCCAATAGGTAAAAGATTGTTTCCAATAGGTAAAATGATTCTGTTTTTAAGGCTAAGGCATCTTGCCCAACCTGCTCTGTAATTGGTTTCCTACAACTGTCATCCAGGATGGGTTTTCACTAGGTAGGTTCTGTTCTGGCCGACTCTTTTCCACTTCCACTCTCCTCTCTCTCCCTCTCCTTTCCTCCCTCTCCCTCCCCTCCTCCCTGCTTATCCCTCCCCCCACTTTTTGCAGTACAAGGGGTCATATTCATGACCTCATGCTTACAAGGCAGGTGCGGCATGACTGAGCTAAATTCTGGGCCTTCCACTCTCTTCTTGACCCAATCATTTTATTTTGGATTTTTGAGACAGGATCTCTATGTAGTTAATACTGGTCTTGAATTTATTATGTAGTCCAGGTTGGCCTCAAAACTTGGAGTGATCCTCTTGCCTCAGCCTCCTCCAAAAGTGCTAGGATTATAGGTGTGTGCCACCATGTCCAGTTCTACCCAATCATTTTATACCCAATGCACAGTCACAACACTTCTAACCGACTACAGTAATTGGTTAAGCCCTTGAACCTCAGTTTCTTCATTTACAAAATAGGGACACTTCCTGTCTTAGCTCTCATAGAATGGCAGAAATATCTTCTGACTTAACAGGTAAGAAAACCATAAAGTGGAATACCTATAACAGGCAGGACTAGTACCTACTATCTCAATTCCTAACCAAACAATACTTTATTTCAACATTACAAATTTAAGTTCCTTGAGGAAAGAAATAGTAACAAAGACTTTTAGTGTTACCCTTAGTGAAGGACAGAACAGTGCCTGTACTACATAAATATTTACTTAAATTACAATGGAACCAATGTACAAATAAAATGGAACACACTAATGGTAGACAGGAACAACTGGAGGGAAAATGTGATTAAAGAATAGGTATAGGAGTTGTGCAGTAGGGAGGGGAGGGTGAAAAGGTGGGGCTTGGGGCAGAGTAAGGCAAAGGGTGTGATGCTGGGAAGCAGTTTCTCTGACAGTTTAAAGAAAAGTGGACTTTGAAACAAGAAGCTAGAAAGGATTGGTGGAAGAAAAGAGGGGATAGTCAGGATTAGGGCAGGCAAGAAGAAGAAATGCAGCAAGAGAAGATAGGACAAAAGAACTATGTGGGACTGAGCAAGTACTCAGTATTTATTGAATAAATGGATGCTGGCTAAAGGGAGAACAATAAAAACTGAGCTCTTCCCAAGTCCAGGCTCAGAGAACTGTTGCTGGAGCTCTTGTTCAGGGTGCCCCCACTTCCGTTCCTTAAGTGCTCTCTCACCCAGTAAGCCACTAATAGCAGGCCATGCCTGACCTATAGGCCTTCTCTCTGTAATTTCAATTGTGACTCAAGAATTACCATTCTAGCTTCTAGTCTTACCCTTGCTTTCTCAAAGCAGGCCCTCATTCTATCCCAAAAGGTCTGTGTTAATGATTCCCACCCTATGCTGGTCCAGGGGGCCAAGCAACTGCTTCAGCTTCTGTAACTCAACTCATTAGGGGGTAAGAGGCTAGGATCTCTACCTGTTGTTGACTTCACTGTTCCTCTGGGGACACTGATGGCAGTACCTACCTGGTCACCTGTGGGGGGCTGAAGATATAGCTCTAGCACTTCTGTCTACCACCTAGCTATTCCCAGACCTCTTACTCTTTTTGAGGCTGAATCTCATTATGGTGCTCAGGATGGCTACAATTTGAGGCTCAAATAAGCCTCCATCCTCAGCTTCCCTACAGAAACAGGGATTATATAGGTGCACACCACCAAGCCCAACTCTGTCTTTGTTTTTTGTATCAGGAGCTGTCTCACCCAGGATAGAGTGGACCTTTCCTCACCTCCTCCTTAGAGTTTGCAATAGGCAGGTTCTCATCTATTCTCTGGAGCTAAAGCTTGAAGACATGTACCCCTCTGTGCTTCTTCTTTGACCCCCATAGGTCTTGAGGGTCAAAATGGGACTTTGGGGCCGGAGATTTAGCTCAGTGGTTCTGCTGCCTGTCCAGCAAGCACAAGGTCCCTGGTTCAATCCCGGTAACCACATACAATGATAGAATATTGGGCGTGGTGACTCATGCCCACAAGCAATCAGTACCACACCCCACAATGCTGGGCTTGGTGGCTCACACCTGTAATCCCAGCACTCAGAAGGCAGAGGCAGGAGGACTGCTGAGTTTGAGGCTTGCCTGGGCTACATAGTGAGCTCAGGGCCAGCCTGAACTACAAAGTGAGACCCCTGTCTCCAAAAAAATAAACAAATGGGACTTCATCAGTTTCAGAAGCAGCCTGGAAGGGTTATTCTCTTTTGTATAGAGCCTGGAGTTGGGAAAAGCTCAGTTTTCATAGGCCATTCACAGGCAACAGCAAAAGAGCCAGACATTGGGAGCGCTGGGTTCTTCTTAGGGTTGGGAACAGGTAAATGGTCTTCCTGTCAGAGCTCCTCAGCACTGACTTGGGAAGTAAAGAGTCTCCATTACTGTAGAAGTTGTCAAGCCTGAGTTTCCCAACCTTTGACTCCCTTCCCAACTGTGCTGACTGCGTAGACTGACTGAATGACCTGAGTGATGCTTCTGTCTTCTTCACTCACATCCACTTGTTCCTGTTAACAGGTATGGCTCCTCATCACTAGTCTTTGAACTTAAGTGGGGTTTCAGAGGATTCCTACAGCCCAGGATAAGCTCCTGAGGTATTTGTAACCTTTGGGGTGGGGAAGAAGCAAGAGAAGGCTCTGGAAAACTATTATTAAGACCTCTGAGAACATTGATGGTGGTGCCTACCTGGTCACCTGTGGGGCCTGAAGGTATAGCTCTAGCACTTCTGTCTACCACCTAGCTATTCCCAGACCTCTTACTTTTTGAGGCTGAATTTAATTTTGGTGCAGAGCATGGCTCCAATCAAATGAGCCTCCACCCTCAGCTTCCCTACAGGGATGGGAACTACAGGTGCACACCACCAAGCCCAACTCCATCGTTGCTTTTTGTATCAGGAGCTGTATCTCCGAGGATACAGTGAACCTTTCCTCATCTCTTCCTTAGAGTTTGCAATAGGCAGGTTCTTATCTATTCCCAGGAGCTATAGCTTGAAGACAGACACAGGTGAATAACATCATATGCTTAAATAAGGTACAGAGAATGCTTCACTGCTCACAGAAGCGGATGGAGAATACCCCTGTCAAATAAAACACTGTCAGTACTACAACAGGGGAACTAAACCTTCATACCTTGCTAGAAAATATAGTTAATCCCAAAAGTAAGTCTTTGGAGGAAAACCCAGTACATAAGAGGGAGCCTAAATGGGAAAGGTTAACCGCAGAACCAAATATTTCTACTTTTTCCCAATGAAAAGACAAGATTCTGGAGGCAAAATAAATGTGACTTGGGCTCACCCTTCAAAGCCACCGGCCTAAAACCTACTGGAGATGAGGACCACCTGGTGAGGACCTGTTGCTTTTCCCGTTTCGTTAAGTCTTCTAGCAGAACAAAGTGAAGCAAGCCTACGGAGTTCTAAGCCATAGGTTCTACTCACCTGACTCCCATGCCCAAGTGCTTTACCAGGTTGCTGAGGGAAATATTGTTAGCTTGAAAGGGTTTCCTCTTCTCTGCAAACTCGTGAGCCAGGCAGATGCGCCATCCAAAGGGAGGCACCTGGTAACCAACAGCTTTACCCTCGTATGAATCCATCAGCTGCCCAAAGTCTTCTGGTTTGCAATAGCGTGGCTCATTTTGGGATCGACTGTCCTCAAGGATCTCACGGTCTGTAACCTGCACAGCCGCGGGGCCGCTAGTATCTTCAGGACAATAAACTTGCGGGTAACCTTTGGCACAGCTGATCTGCTCCGACGCTGGGACGTCGGTTCCCATGTTCTCTGGTTCCTGGGTCCCCCGCGACCTCGACGGCACCAGGTCTCGAGCCTTCTGACACAGTATCACGCCTGCTAAGTCCAGATACTAGCGCCGGTTGCAATTAGGTGCCGTCCAAGAAGGCCAGACGCTGGACAGAGATGAAGTGAGCTGGAATCTCTGTACGGCCGGGGAGCTCTAGCTGCAGCGGTATCGGAGACAGCAATAAAGCCGCCTTGGGCTCCCTTTTGGTAGGATCTCTAAGGCCTGGGCGGGAAAGGTTGGGCCTCGTCGTCATTGGGCCGTGATACGAGCTTGCCGGTCCAAAGGCCGACAGGGCCAGCGGAGAGGGGAGGAGCCGCGGGGCGGGCTCAAGGCCCCGCCCCCGGGGTCGGCCCGGGAGCCTGCGGTGGCCTCGGCCCCGCCCCCGGGCCGCGGCGCCAAGTGCCCCAATGCTGGGCGCCAGGTCTAGTCGGCCGGGGTCCCGGGCAGCGCCCGCGCCCAGCTGCCTGTCAGTCGGGTGGTAACCCAAGGCGCCGGGACCCCAGAACCCCTTCCGGCCGGCAGCATCCGGTGGACCAGACCGGAAGGGGCTCTGCGGGATGCCAAGGAGGACTGAGAGGAAGTTCCGCCCCTGCCCCGCCGCCGCCGTTGCCGCCGTCGCCGCGGCTCAGCTGGTACTGTCCCGGAGGGTAGGGGCAGGTGAAGGCCTTGGGCCTGTGAGACTGAGGTTTCGACCGTGACGGGTGACAGGCGGCCGACGTGGAGCTTTCAGGGAGTACAGGGTAGAGGCTGGCTAGGGAACTCGGGGTAGGGGAACTAACCTGGCGTTGAGGGGAGCAGAGGTCTGGGCCTCTAAGCGATACTCGGCCTTACTGAGTCTGCAGCCCTGAGCCTCTCCCATCCGCCTGACGCATCTACAGATTCCGGACCGCCTTCCGTCATCGAGGTGCTCTCCCTTCGCCCCATCCCCCCAGATCGAGAAAAGCCCTACCTTTTGGTCTCTGCGACCCTGCCCTGGTCACACCTATTGATGCTCGCCTAAGATACTCCCACCTTGCCACGGAGCTGACCTCAGATGCGCGGTGTTTTCTTCTAGATTTGATTCCGGAGCTGCCATGATTGAAGTGGTAGCTGAGTTGAGCCGGGGTCCTGTATTCCTGGCGGGGGAGGCACTGGAATGTGTCGTAACCGTCACCAACCCTTTACCCCCAACGGCCACTTCTGCATCCAGGTGAGAATGCTGATATTGAAGGTATCGGCCCTTCCGGAGACACGTTGATATCTCTGGTGCTAAGCCAAAGCCGAGGTTGTCTTGTAACTACATCTTCTTAATTATTGTGCTTTCATCATAGGACTGGATTAATATAAGATACGAGTGACAAAGCTCTCTTCTTACCTTTACTCAAATTCTCTTTTGTATCTACTATGTATTCTCTTTGTTTAATAGTTTCTCTGAAGGTTCTGGGTTTCCTGAACCTAGGACAGCCACCTGAACGTGTTTGGTTTCATCATACAACGTGATAGGGAGTTTGAGAGCATTATGAGGTCAGGAAGTATCCTCTGATGTCTCCTTTTCCCCTTCTGACAGTGAAGCCCTGGCCTGGGCTAGTGCACAGATACACTGCCAGTTCCATGCCAGTGAGAGTCGAGTAGTGCTGCCTCCTCCTGACTCTAGTCAACCAGATGTTCAGCCTGACAGCCAGACCGTCTTTCTGCCTCACCGAGGTTAGAGACAGGACATTTGCCTTGGGAAGGGCTGTGGTGGGGTCCTTGTCACCTAAGAGTGAAATTAAGTTGTTCTTATGTGTCATGGTCTCTTTAACATGAGGGATGGAAGTGAGAGGTAAATATTTTGAGAATGTAAGACTTCCCTGTCACAACAAGGGGAATTTACAGTTCTTCACTGCATGCAGTTAGTGTGCTAGCCTTGTCAAGTACTGGGCAATGGGAGTCATTAAACTGAAGTCTTTCTTACTTTTTGTAGGTGAAAGGGGTCAGTGTATCCTTTCTACTCCACCAAAAATTCTATTTTGTGACCTGAGACTAGACCCAGGAGAATCAAAATCATGTGAGTGACTGTCCCCGGTCCTGAATTGCTTTCTAAGTCTCCTGGAGGGAGGATGCCTCTGGCTGCCTCTAGCTGCCCTGACTACTGCTTCCCAACTAGACTCCTACAGTGAAGTGCTGCCTATAGAGGGACCACCCTCCTTTCGCGGTCAGTCAGTCAAGTATGTCTACAAGCTGACCATTGGCTGCCAGCGTGTCAACTCGCCCATCACTTTACTCAGGGTCCCTTTGAGGGTTCTTGTGCTGACTGGTAAGTAAGAACTTCTAAAGGGAAGGGCTAAAGTAGAGCCTTGGCAACACAAAAATAGTCTAGAGGCTCGCAAGAAGAGCTGCAGGGAGGCTTCTTAGTCTTTGTGAAGGTGCTAGGGAATTAGGGAGGGAGGGAGGGAGGCTTCTGGAGACTGGGTTGAAATCAAGATCTCAACCATAGCTTCCCATACCTTCTGCCCTCTTAAATTGGAATTTTCTCTGTTCCTTTTGAATGTTCCCTTTCTCTCCATCTCATTAGGCCTTCAGGATGCTCGGTTTCCCCAAGATGAGGCTGTAGCTCCATCCAGTCCGTTCTTGGAAGAGGATGAAGGTGGGAAGAAGGATTCATGGCTAGCTGAGCTGGCTGGAGAGCGTCTCATGGCTGCTACATCATGCCGCAGTCTCCGTGAGAATATTTTCAGAATTGCCTTATCCCTTCTCCTCCTTTTAAATATTCCCATCTGAAAGACAGTTTTCCATTGCTTTCTCACCCTAGAAGCCCACCTTTTAGCTGTAGGGACCCAGTCCTAAACATTCTCTAGACTATGCATCTTATTCTCTGCAGATCTATACAATATCAGTGATGGCCGAGGAAAAGTTGGGACATTTGGCATCTTCAAATCTGTGTACCGACTTGGCGAAGATGTGGTGGGGACCTTAAACTTAGGAGAAGGAACTGTAGCTTGTTTGCAGGTGAGAAGGAAAGAGTTTCTGGGGTGCTGGGTGTAAAGGGCTAGGGTGAATGGAGGGCCTACATAAAGAGGGATGGTATGGAGAAGTGGATGGTGTTGTCACTTGGGGTCCCTTTGGTGAAACAGCTTGAAGTTGGGTTACTGTCTCATATATGGTTTCTACTTCCAAAAGCCTGTCAGTGCATGCCTCTCTTCTTGCTTCCAGTTTTCTGTAAGCTTACAGACTGAAGAACGTGTACAGCCTGAGTACCAGCGGCGCCGTGGAGCAGGAGGTGCCCCTTCTGTGTCCCATGTGACTCATGCCCGGCACCAGGAGTCCTGCCTACATACAACCAGAACCAGCTTCTCTCTCCCCATCCCTCTCAGCTCCACTCCAGGCTTCTGCACTGCCGTTGGTGAGATCCTGATCATTATTGAAGGGAGTGTGGGAAGGTAACATTTTGTGTTTAAGAAGAGTGTAATGGGTTCTGATTCCTACTATACTGTCAGATGTGCCCACATTTGTCCTCTGACCCTTAACACTTGCATAAACTTTCAGCCTTTACCTTTTTCTTTTTTTTTTTTTTTTTTTTTGAGGCAGGGTCTTGCTTTATAGTTTAGGCTGGGCCTGAGCTCACTATGTAGCCCAGGCAAGCCTGGAACTCAGCAATCCTCCTGTCTCTGCCTCCTGAGTGCTGGGATTACAGGCGTGAGCCACCACGCCCAGCACTGTGGTGTGTGGTATTGATGGCTAGTGGGCGTGAGTCACCACGCCCAGCATTGTATGTGGTTACCGGGGATTGAACTCAGGACCTTGCGCTTGTGAGGCAGGTGCTGGAACCACTGAGCTAAATCTCCGGCCCCACCTTTTTCTTTTTGAGACAGGGTCTCACTTGTAGTTCAGGCTGACCCTGAGCTCACTATATAGCCCAGCCAAGCCTCAAATTCAGCAGTCCTCCTGCCTCTGCCTTCCGAGTGCTGGGATGACAGGCATGAGCCATCTTGGCTGGCATTGTGGGATGTGGTACCGATTGCTCGTATATGTGAGCCACCACACCCAGTATTGTTGTATGTGGTTACCAGGATCGAACTCAGACCTTGCACTTGGTAGGCAGGCACCAGAACCACTGAGCTAAATCTTTGGCCCTATCCCTATTTCTTAGATGCACTGATCTGCTAAACTCTTCTAACAGTTTTGTAGAACTTTTCCCCCACTACTACCTCCAGGGACACTTGTGATCCACTGACATGTAAATCCTTAGTACGTTTACTTTAAGCTATCAATACAGCAGATTTCTTTAAAAAAAAAAGCAAAAAGAAAAAAAGTGGGCGAGAATTTAGCTCAGCTGTTCCAGCATCTGCCTGGCCAAGTATAAGGTCTCAATTCGATTCCCAGTATCACATACCATAATGCCAGGTATGGTGGCACACACCTGTAATCCCAGAACTCGGGAGGCAGAGGCCAAAGGATTCCTGTGAGTTTGAGGTTAGCTTGGGCTACAGAGTAAGCTCAGGGCCAGCCTGAACTATAAAGTGGGACCCTGTCTCAAAAAAAAAAAAGTCCTTGGCAGATTTCATAGCTCCTGGGACTGCCTCTTTTCCTAAGTAAGTTTCTCATTCACTAACCACATCCTGTCATTGACTTTTACTCTTGCTATTTTCTAATGCCTCAACCTCTATCTTTTCCTACCACAGTGTCCTTGAAGTGGCGATTACATTTTGAATTTGTAACATCCCGAGAGCCAGGATTGGTACTGCTGCCTCCTATGGAACAGCCTGAACCTGCGACCTGGACAGGTCCTGAGCAGGTGCCTGTAGATACCTTCAGCTGGGACCTTCCCATCAAGGTGCTGCCTACAAGCCCCACTCTGGCCTCATATGCTGCTCCAGGACCCAGTACCAGCACCATAACCATCTGAAACTGGCCTAACAGCTCACAATGGCACTGGTTTCTTCAGGGTACTAAGAATTTCGCAATTGGACTCTTATAGACCCTACTTTTTCCACCTGGGGCCCAATGGCACTGACAACAGGAGGCAGGCTTTTAGCTTTAGCATTAATTTATTTATTCAGAATAAATTGGCAGCTGCTAGTGGTTTTCCTGAAAGTGGCGGCAGCAGTGAGCAGTCAGCAGTTGGGTGATCAGGTGAGTCTAGCGGGAGTGGGGAGCAGGAGCCCCAGGAACAGGGGTGTTAGCCGAGCCCCACTCTAGGTCGGGCCCTCCACCTTTGCAGGGTAACCGAGGATCAGATTTTTGCACCAAAGAAAATTGGCAGGTTCCTGGCTCCTGACGAACCTCACAACCAGCAGGGAAGTCAATGGGATGCTGAGACCTGAGGAACCAAGGATGGAGAGTCAGCACAGTGAACAATCACCTTTTTGGGGCTCTATATCCTCCACAGCTATCTTCCCATGTCCTCCTCCACAGCCTCCTGGTCCTTCTAAATAACTCTTACCTACTATATAAAAACTTGTTTTGTGGCAGGAGTGTCTTACTCCAGATCTGCCTCAGCCTGCTTCAGTGTTTGGCCTAAAGGCTTATCATTCTCCCTCTTGTTGCTATCTGCAGGTCTAGCCAGTCTCATACTGTTCTGTTTGTTCTTACCTCACAGCAGTGCAGTCACTCCCTGGCCATCCCTCAGTACATTACATCAGAGACATTCCCTCTGGCCATTCTTGTTTACTCACGTGTCACAGCAGCCTACACCGACAGGATGCAGACAGGTGCAATGGAAACAGTCCTTTTGGAGCCAAGATTCACCCAGGGTGAAGTATTTCCCCTCATAATGGCAGGGAGCTGGGGAATAATGAGTAGTGTTAGTGGGTGTGGGAGTGGTGGTAGGCAGGCAACTCTCTTCTGGGGTGGGAGAGCAGGTATATACTAGCCCCATGTTTAGCCTTTCCTGTTTCACAGTCAGAGAGAGTCCGGGTATCTGACATTGGATCACCTCTAAACCCTTGCTGCCACTTTCCTTGGCCCCCACCTTCCCACGCTTCTCAGCCTTTTCTAACCCCTCACTCCACATTACCTTGAGCTTGGAAGTAACACTTGCTGTGGACTCCTGGGCACTGCAGGAGCAGAGACACCACCAAGCAGATGATCCCCCATTCTCCTAGGGTCCCCTTGGCTTTTCCATTCCAGAGCATTCTTGGGGCCATTTCTGTGTCACAGCCGTCTCGGACTCTTCTTAACTTCTGTTCAGGCTACTCTGGTCTTGTTCTCTTGGCTTTCCTTTGCTCCCTGAGTCTTTCTGTCCTTGGGCTCCTGTCTCACACCATCTCCTCTTGCACAGGCTGAGGATGTTTATAAAGTGAGGACCCTGGCCCCCTGCTGAGTTGAGCTGGAAACGCTGTAACTCTGTTTCCTGAGGTGAGGGCATGAAAACAAGAGGTCCAACTTTAACAAGCTGTGAGAGCTGATTCATGCCCGGCCCAGCTCGAAGGAGGGCGGTAGCTATGGAGGGGGCACTGGACTGGCACTTCCCCAGCAAGGAGGTGGGAGGAATGCAGGTCCCAGGTGGTCCCCAGATCTTCCCGACCGGGAGAGAGGAAGCATTCTACAATCCTCCTTTCCCCCCACTGCCACCACAAGGAGTATGTGTTGGGATCCCTGCCTGGACCGGAGGGAGGCATTTCCTGGGGATGGCTAATTCTGTGCCCCAAGCCAAACCAAGGAGCTGCAGCAGGGTGCAGTAGCCAGAGACTCCAGGAGAAAGCATGCACCTGGAGTGCTGTGTTTCCCTCAGATCCTGGGCTGGGAGTCCTTTTGCATCTGAAAAATAGGGCTGCCCAGCAAAGATGGGGAGGGGTTTCTCTTTTTCTCAGTTATCCTAGAGATCAACTATTTTTTATTACCCTCAAACACAAAGTGGATAAAAAATTGGCCTAGGCTTGGGATGTTTCTGTGCTCCTTTCATTTTAATTTTTAAATTCACTGTTTATTGGTTCATTTTAGATATGCTATGATCACATTCATCATTGGGAATTTGTACCTACCTGTACATGGTATGTCTTGGTTCTTGATTTTTTTCCCCCCTTCCCTCCCTTCCACCCCTCCTTTTCTCGTGTTTTTTCTTTTTCTTCTCCCCCTTTCTCCTTTGGGCCTTCTCTTTCTATTTTACAATTATCTGTTAGACATTTTAGTCCTCATTTACACTTTCGGTTTCTCACACCAAAGAAACTATTCGGTATTTATACCTGTGCTCCTTTCAAAGTGGAGTATCTTTAAGAGGGCTTTATCACCAGTTTCTTTAGGGTGGAATTTATCCTACTTTGAGTCTCCTACAGGTTTTGGAATACCTAGGATGATGATAGAGAGCAGAGGCTATAGAGTGAGACTCAGGTTCAGTTTTTTTTTTTTTATTGAATTCTTTATTGGTACAATTTATATACATCTCAAAATCACATATCACATTGGGAAATTTGTACCAGTATATGCCACAAGTTAATTCTCATTTTTACCCATATCCCCACCCACTCCCCCCTCCCCCCCTCAGGTTCAGTTTTAACTCCACTTACTAGCTATGTGACCTTGGGCAAATTACTTCATCTCTCAGCCTATTTCCTTATGTATTATGCATTGGGAACAGAAATGCCAATTCATAGAGTTGTTATGAGATAGCACATGGGGTGCCTTTCACACTCTCTGGCACACGTACCCCCTCAGAAAATATTAGCTAATAGGTGGCTTTTTTTCGTTTTTTTTTTTTTTTTTTCGTTTTTGAGATAGGGTCTTGCTTTGTAGTTCAGGCTGGCTCTGAGCTCACTATGTCGTCCAGGCAAGCCTCGAACTCAGCAATCCTCCTGTCTCTGCCTCCCGAGTGCTGGGATTACAGGTGTGAGCCACCATGCCCGACACTGTGGTATGTGGTATTGATTGCTGGTGGGCGTGAGTCTCCACGCCCAGCATTGTATATGGTTACCGGGGATCAAACTCAGGACCTTGCGCTTGCGAGTCAGGCGCTGGAACCACGGAGCTAACCCTCCGGCCCCTAGGTGGCTTTTTTTCTATGAAAGACATAAAGCAGTTTTGTGTGCACAGCCGAGGATTTCTGTACTACTCTACTGACTGACTACTGTCCCTTTCTTACTCACACTCCATGATATCCCTACCACCTCCTTCAAAATCAGATGCCTTCAGAAGCATTGTTTTTGGTCTTTGTATTCTTGAACTCTATAATATTTAGTTTGAGAAATTAAGTTTCTGATCTCTGTGTTTTCTTTATACCAGTACCCTCACCTCTGTCCTGATAAGAAGCATACTTTCTCATTCTGTATTTTTTTTTGTTTTTTTTGGTTTTGAGACAAGGTGTCTCTATGTTATATCCAGGCTGACCTTGAATTTGGAATGATCCTCCTGCCCCAGCCTCCTAAATTCTGAGATTATATGCCACTATGCCTGGTTTCTTATCCTCTTTCCAGCCAACTTTAGGATGTAGGACTGCTCCTTTTTCTCATTAGGATTCTGGTCCACTTCTTCCCGTCCACCCTCACATTTATGCCCAAGCTCTCTCTCTCAGTATTGGGGGTTGAACACAGGGCAGTCACACCAATCTGCATCCTTATCCCTTTTGTTTGACTTAGTAAGGTGTCTGGGCAGAGCTTGAACTTGCAGTTCTCCTGCCTCTGCCTCAGAGAATGCTGGGATTACAGGCATGCACCACTATCCCTGGCTCAGTTCTTCCATCTGACCTCTCTAATGTTGGACTTGTCTTTGGTTGCTACACCCCCTGGTCAAACTGGATTTGTTTTACTTTTCTGTACCTCAGAGAGTCATGTTCCAACTATTCCCCTCCCATCTACAAGGCCAATCACTTTTTACTCTAATTCACTATAAGACTCACTCTGTCACCTTGTGCATCAAATGCAACTACTAGCAGACTTTCGCAGAGAGCTATCCAGTTTGTTCCTCTTCCTTCAGAAATGACTGTCAGTGTATTTCAGACTCTTTATGATATCCTTTTCCAACATAGCCTTTCCCTTTTATAGGAGTGTCAAGTAAAAGAGAAGGGAAAACAGGCTTGTACTAGAGTGGCCTGAGGTAGGTTGGAATGTGGGAAGCATTACCTTGGACTGTTCACTTGGTTGGAACAGGGAGATGAGGAGGCCTGACTAGCACAGAAATCCAGACAGCTTGTCAGTGGTCAACAGCTCTGTTGCTGCCTTTGGGTAGAGATGGGGGAGGGTGTCCCCTTGACTCGCAGTAGACTGGGCCATGGAATGCCTTCTGCAGCCTAGGGGTGGACCTAAGTGGGGGCCAGGGACAGGGGAAGCCGTGATGGTAGTTGAGTGGGAGCCCTTTGGGCGTGCGTGCGTGCATGTGTGTGTGAGTTAGCTGGAAAGGGGACGAGTTACACCTCTGGGGTCAGAGAAGGGGGCTTATCTAAAAGGGGAAGGCTGGGCAGAGCAAGAGTTCCTCTCCCACACTTGGGGTAGGCACAGACGTGCTGAGGGACCGTGTTCAGCTAGCCTAGAATCCCGGGAGGAGCCGCTGTTTGCAACTCCCCTTGGCTGCAGGGTGGGAGGAGCAGTTGGCTCGCACTGCTCCCGGACAAGGAAAACATCCGCCGGAGGCCGGCGGGGCTGTGTTCCAGCTGCCACCCCGGGCAGGTGCTTAGTGCGAGGAAGTGAGCACATTCCGGTCCCCCAGGGTGGCAGTTGCCCTCCCCCTTCGGTGAGTCAACTCGACCCCACCTGCAAACGCGGTGGGTAGGGGTGCAGAGAGCAGTGACCTCGAGGGATCTTACCCGGAAAAATTACAGAGGTCATGGAGAGGCTCTGACTTGCTGCATCCAAAATATGCTGGATACATAAGTTTGCCATTGAATGGAAGCGGCTGGGGACAGAGCTTCTGGGAGAATCTTGAGGGCAAGAGGAGGCCACAGGATCGCATGAAGGGGGAGTGGGGTGGTGGAAATGGGGTGGGGAGGACAAGAAAGGAAAGCAGAGCTATGTTGACTGGATTTAGAGGAAGGAAATTGGCCAGATTAGGCTTTGGAGAATAGAAACTCATGCAAGGAGAGATTCCATCAAGTGGCCATTTGGCCAGTCACATAGATCTGTCCAGAGGTCTGTGGGGATAACAGGATAGTATTTAGAGAATAGTTGGAGTTGGGCTATTTGGGTACAGCTGTGGGTAGGTCATCAAAAGTTTTCAGTGTAGAGATGAGGAAATCTGATTTGGTCTTGGTCTTTGCATGAAGCAGTATGTGGCTTAAAAGCCAGGGGTAATCCCCATGCACTGGGAAGCTGAGGCAGGAGGATGCAGAGTTGGAGCTCAGCTGGGGAGCTTAGTGACTTATCAAGACCCTATCTCAGTTTTGTTTTGTTTTTTTTTGCAGTACCGGGGATTGAACTAGGGGGAGGGGGGGGGGGGCTTGAGCGTCCAAGGTTGGCACAGTGCCACTTGAGCTAAATACCCAGCCTCAATTTTATTTATTTATTTATTTTTGAGACAGGGTCTTGCTTTGTAGATCATGCTGGCCCTGAGTTCACTATGTGTCCCAGGCTTGCCTTGCACTTAACAGCAGTTCTGCCTCTGCCTTCTGAGTGCTGTGATTACAAGCGTGAGCCACCACATCAGGCATTGTGGTATGTAGTTACTGAGAATTGAACTCCAGACCTTGCATTTGCCAGGTAGATACTGGAACCACTGAGCTAAATCCCATGCGGTCTCTCCCCCCACCATCTCAAAATTTTTAAAAGGTACAAAGGAGTGGAGAGGAGCTGAGAAGGCAGCGTGGAGATGTAGCTCAATGGTGGATCTCCCTGGATTGAATCCCCAGTATTCATACACAATCACTAATCTAGTTACTAATCTAGCATCACTGTCCACCAGTTTTTGGCCCTGCTCCTCAAAAAACACTGATGTGTTCATTTTTATGGTCTATCGTGGTATTAGGGGATCGATTTTGGGCTCTTGTGCTTCCAACATAGACATGATACCACTTAAGCTAAATCCCTGACCTTTATGGTCATTTAAAATTGCATGGTTTGGTGGCTCACGCCTGTAATCCTAGCACTTTGGGGGGCAGAAGCAAGAGGATTGCTGAGCTCTAGGCTTTCCTGGGCTACATAGTGAGTTCAGGGCCAGCCTAAACTACAAAGCGAGACCCTGTCTGGAAAAAAAATAATTGCATGGTTCTAGCTGTCATGATTTAAGTAATTTTGTTGAGTTTTAAAAGTTAAGTTGAGGGCCGGAGGGTTAGCTCAGTGGTTCCGGCGCCTGCCTCGCAAGCGCAAGGACCTGAGTTCGATCCCCGGTTACCACATATAATGCTGGGCGTGGTGGCTCACGTCTGTAATCCCAGCACTCGGGAGGCAGAGACAGGAGGATTGCTGAGTTCGCGGTGGCTTACCTGGGCACCATAGTGAGCTCAGGGCCAGCCTGAACTACAAAGCGAGACCCTGTCTCCAAAAAGCAAAAAAAAAAAAAAAAAAAGTTGAAATAAAATTTGAAAAGTGGAAAATATGGTTTAATATTCAATTTTAAACCTAAACTCAGGCTATGGAGATAAGATATGTGGTTTGAAATTGTTAACTTTTGTGCCAGTTTTTCCTCACGGACTAGACCCTACTCTTATCAGGGCCTCAGATTTTGGATGTGCGTTGACTCACCTTTCTGCTTTCCCTCTGCTTCATTTTATTTCTTTTTTATGTTTGTTTTGTTCGTTTGTTTTTTTGAGACAGGATTGTTATGACTATATAGCCCAGGTTGGTCTCCAATTTATGATAATCCTCCTGCCTCAGCTTCCCCAGTGCTGGGATTACAGGCTTTCCCACTACTCCTCACTGTTTATTTACTTTAAACCTTACCTTTTCCCTGTATAAGTTTTAAACTGCTCTGTGTATCCTAAATCGTGTAGAGTATTTTTTGGGAGGGGTCACTGTGTTCCAGTGTACAAGGACAAATAACTCTCATATATGTTTCATTACTTACTGTCTTCTGTGGGAGGGTATGTAACTATAAGGTTTCTTTACCCTATGGCTGATGAAGAAAGATATAGCTGTTTAACTCATAGTGTTTGTACAGCATTGCAGTTTATTAGTTTTTGGGTTTTAAAGTGGTACTTGATACTTATCTCAGAGGTGGACTGTAATTGTCATGATCCTTATAATTTGTGCTGTCTTGGGCCAATGGTGGTTTTAAAGACTAGAATCCTTAGAGTGTATTTTAAACATCCTTAAACTCTGCAGCTGATTTTGTTTCCAAATAAAATCTGGGTCAGTTAATGAAGAAAAGTTTTTCTCCTAGGCCCTGTTGCTTTCTCCCATGCCGTGTCAGCCCCGGCCTTGCCTTATTCCCACTGCCTTTGCTACCTTCTTGATTCTGCTGGGCATCTTTACACGAAAACTTCACACCAACTTCCTCTACTATAAATTATCTCTTTTAATCTCTACGCTTTCTTTGCCAACATACACCAGTACTACTTCACTGCTTTTTAAAGCCCACAGTTCTTTCTGACTGTTTTCTATCTTCACAGTCTCTTGTTGAAATTATTTTTCTTCCTGAGATGAGATGTTGGGTTTTTATTTATTTATTTGAGACAGGGTCTCGCTTTGTAGTTCAGGCTGGCCCCAATTTACTATGTAGATTAGGCTAGCCTCAAACTCACAGCAGTCCTCCTGCCTCTGCCTCCCAAGTGCTGGGATTATAGGTGTGAGCCACCAAGCCCGGCTTCACTAATAAATCTTGATGCCCTCATAGAAGCCCTCTGCTTCACTGGAGATTTTTTTTTTTTTTTTTTTTTTGAGACAGGGTCTCGCTTTGTAGTTCAGGCTGGCCCTGAGCTCACTATGGTGCTCAGGCAAGCCGCCTCGAACTCAGCAATCCTCTTGTCTCTGCCTCCCGAGTGCTGGGATTATAGGTGTGAGCCACCACACCCGGCACTGTGGTATGCGGTGTTGATTGTCGGTAGGCGTGAGTCTCCACACCCAGCATTGTATGTGGTCACCAGGGATCAAACTCAGGACCTTGCGCTTGTGAGGCAGGCGCTGGAACCACTGAGCTAACCCTCCGGTCCGACTGGAGAGTCTTTATTTAAGTCTTCCTTTATTTAAGTCTGCCAAGTTAGAAGAACCTCTAATTTCTTCTTTTTATTCCAGATATACACCTGGACCGTGAATACAACCTAAAGCTACTCCCATAATAGTTTCTTATGTATTTTTCTTTTTCTTGCTTTTTATGTTACTTTAATAAGTCAATCATCTCTTTACTAGTGTTCTAGCCATAAGTATGGTGTATCCACTGACAGCAGTATTTGTTTCCCACTACTTTCAGCCAATTGTCTCATTCTCCTTTATTACTTTTTTTGCTTCACAGTTGTTGTTCTTCCTTTTATTGTCTGTTTTCATATCCCTCTTTATCCATCTCCTTAATGAAATTTGCTATTAAAAATAGTTTCTGGGTAGGCTGGGGATTTACCTCAAGTGGTACCACATTTACCTTGGAAGCACAAGGGCCCGAGTTTGATCCTTGGTGCCACCAAAACCAAAACCAAAACCAAACCAAAACAAAACAAACACTAAAAATAGTTTCTGGAAAGAGCCATAGATTTAGTTCAGTGGTGCTGTGCCTGCCTGGCAAACACAAGGTCCTGAGTTCCATCCCCTGTATCAAAAAAAAAAAAAAAAAAAAGACTAGGTGTGTTGGTGCACACCTATAATTCCATCACTTGAGAGGCTGAGGCAGAAAGATTGCTACAAATTTGAGGCTAGTCTGGGTTAGTGAGTTCATGGCCAGTCTGAACTATATGAGACCATGTTTCATAAAAAGCTGTTTTGGAGGGGCTGGAGATTTAGCTCAGTGGTTCCAGCACCTGCCTCGCAAGCGCAAGGTCCTGAGTTCCATCCCAGTAACCACATACAATGCTGGGCGTGGAGACTCACGCCCACCAGCAATCAATACCACATACCACAGAGCTGGGCGTGGTGGCTCATGCCTGTAATCCCAGCACTCAGGAGGCAGAGACAGGAGGATTGCTGAGTTCGAGGCTTGCCTGGGCTACATAGTGAGCTCAGGGCCAGCCTGAACTACAAAGTGAGACCCTGTCTCAAAAAACAAAAAACAAACTGTTTTGGGGATGTGGTGGTAGTGCATCTCTGTAATCCCAGCATTATGGGAAGTGAAGGTAAGAGGATCCCAAGTTCTAGCCCAGCCTGGATAGTCTGGAAATGTAGCATGATGCTGTCTCAAAATTAAAAAAAGAGAAAGAGCTGAAATGTATCTCAATGCAAAAGCTGCAGGTTCAAGACCTAGTGCCCCCCCACACACCAAGTTTCTAGAGTCTCAAAATTTTTCTAGGAGCTTTCACAGTGTGTGTGTACTGTGACCTAACTACATGTAGTATTGATTCCCTGTGGATTGGGGTGATAGGTTAGTTGGGGAAGAATATCTTATTATACAGAGTTTGTCAACTTTGGCATTGTTAGTATTTTTTTTTTTTTTTGATACAGGGTCTCGCTTTGTAGTTCAGGCTGGCTCTGAGCTCACTATGTAGCCCAGGCAAGCCTCGAACTCAGCAATCCTCCTGTCTCTGCCTCCTGAGTGCTGGGATTACTGGCATGAGCCACCACACTTGGCACTGTGGTATGTGGTATTGATTGCTGGTGGGCATGAGTCACCACGCCCAGCATTGTATGGTTACTGGGGATCGAACTCAGGACCTTGTGCTTGCGAGGCAGGTGCCAGAACTACTGAGCTAATCCTCTGGCCCAGCATTGTTAGTATTTTAAGCTGGATTAGGCTTTGTTATGAGGTTTGTCCTATATGTTGTAGGATGTTTAGCAGCTATCTACTACATATCAGTAATACCCTTGTTGTGACACCCAAAAATGTAAAAATCTCATCTACATCAATGTGGAGAGTTTCTGTGTTGAAACATCCATTTTCTGAAATTGTTGAGATGGTTATACTTTTTCTCCCCAGCTGCTGATCTATTTGATTACCTAGTCTTTTTTTTTTTTTTCCTTCTGGTAATGGGGATCAAACTCAGGACCAGGCAGACATGGAACCACTGAGCTACATCCCCAGTCCTTAACCTAGTCATTAAATGTGTGGTCTTTGCCAGCCATGATTGAGGACACTTGTAATCCCAGTACGCGGGAGGTTGAGGCAAGAGGATCACCACAAATTTGAGGCCCGCCTGGATCATGTGGGTCAAGGACAGCCTGAGCTACATAGCAAGACCATGGTTAAAAAAAAAAAAAAAGTATGCTTGTGCTCGATTCAGCAGCACATGTACTAAAAAAATGTATGCTCTTTGACTTACATGGTAGGAGTAAATTTACAGATTCCTGAACTCATCCTAGACCTACTGAATAAGAAACACTGGAGGTGGGACCCAGAGGTCTTATTTTTATACGACAGCCAGGTAATTCATATGTCCTGGCCTTGACCCTCTTGTGGCATAACTGTTGCATTACCCACATTTTTTCCTCCAAGCCTTCCTGGTGCTCCAGCTTTGCTTCCGCTCTTGATCCCTTGATGCCAACACAAATAAGGAGGCCTCAAGTTACCAGGACAACGGGAGCACAGGAAACAGTAAAAGGCTCAGCACTCTGACAGGCATCACAGACTGTGGCTTTACTGGCATGCATTCTCCTTAGGGACTCAGTCATACTCCTTATTACCCACACCCCAAATTACCCAGACTGGAAGATCCCAGGTCCATAACCTGATTTCACAGACTTGATAGTAGCATATAGAATGGATAGGATTAGTAATGATGAAGTTTTCATTCTAACATTGATATTACTGATAATTAAATTTTGTGATGGTGAGAATTATATTTCCTTGCAAGCTGATTAGATTGCAATCTTTGGAGTGAGGATGCTTCCATTTATACTGCTGATACCTATTTCAGTAGACATTGAGTCTTGGGTGTTTTTAAATTCACCTCAAGATGACTTCATAATTTGCTTTGGGTCAAAATGTTTTTTATTTTATTTTATTAATTTATTTTGCAGTACTAGGGATAGAACTCAGGACCTTGTGCTTTCTAGGCAGGTACAATGCCACTGAGCTACTTCCCCGGCCTCTATTTTTTCTTTTGTTAGTCTTTTGAATAAGGTTTTGTTGTGTAACCCAGGTTGGCCTCAAGCTCACAGTGTTGTTCTGCCTCAGCTGCCCAGTGCTGGGATTATAAGCATGTACCAGTATGCCCTGTTCAAGGGCCAAAATTCTTGGCTGTCTACAGTTGATAGAGTAGAAATAGCTAAAGTTCAACCAAAAAAGAATAGTTGCCAAATAATCTGGGTCCTATTTACATTTCATTTATCAAAGTCATTTGTTGAAGGACAATCATTTGGTATAATGAAATCCCTTTAATACAGGAATAAATGAAAAGCTACTTGCACTGAGATGATGATTTGTTGATTTGATCCAAAATGAGCAGGACACCTCTATGGAACATTCAAAACAGGCTAGAGGAAGAGGAAAAAAAGGTGACAAGGCAGGTTTGATGTCTCTTCTGATAGCTGGACAATTACACGGAAGAGGGACTACATTTACTTAGTTTAGCTACAGAAAGTGGAATTCATTTAGATGATAGTGATAAGGGAACACATTTTGGCTTAACAAAGAAGAACTTTTGAATAATTTTGAGGATTCCAGATTGGAAAGAGTGAAATGGTTGGGCAGTAGGTTATCAGTGACCTCTGTGTGTTGCTTATGTGGAGGCTAGATTTCATTTGCACAGGATTAGATGAGGTTTTAGGCATTAAGTTGATTTAACCTGTAAGGAGAGGTAGGAAAAGTTAGCAAATTGGCAATTATTCAAGTTATTACTATTTTCTAGGTACTTTTGTCAATTTTACCCCCTTGAGTAATTAATTGTTATAACTAATGGTAAGATCTATAGAGACTCCTCAGATTCTGTTCCTTAGCCCTGTGGAAATTCCTAAAGAATGCCTGGGAGGGCTGAGAATTTAGCTCAGTGGCACCGTGCCTACCTTGCAAGCATAGGTCCCAAGTTTTATCACTGGTACTGCAAAAAATAAATAAATAAATAAATAAAGCCTTGGAAGTGACTGAGGGATGCGAGAGGGAGCCCTGGGCCCTTTACCTGTGCTTTCAACAGAACATTCTTGCTTTGTTTGCCTTACAAAGTATATTTCCTTAGGAACATCTTTTATCGTCAAGGAGACAGATGCCATGGAAGGGTCATATTGAAGGTCTCATAGCTAGTACATTTCAGTCCTCCCTACTTTTTTTTATGTAGAGCTGGGAACGGAACCTAGGTCTTCAAGAATGCTAGGCAAGCCTTTTGCCACTGAGCTATACTCTGTTTCTTGGCTGTTTTAATTAAATTGTTTATTTCATTTTATTAGTCTACCATTACAATTCACTAAAAGTTTCTTTCCACTTCATTGGCTGCCATTGTAATTTAGAATGTTATTCCTTCAGATCTATTGTTTAATCTTTCTTTTTTTTTTTTTTTTTTGAGACAGGGTCTCACTTTTTAGTTCAGACTGGTCCTGAGCTCACTATGTATCCCAAGCAAACCCTGAACTCAGCAATCCTCTTGCCTTTGCCTCCCAAGTGCTGGGATTATAGGCATGAGCCACCATGCCTGGCACTGTGCTATGTGGTACTGATTGCTGGTGGGCAATCAGTATTGTTATATGTGGTTACAGGGGATCAAACCAGGGACCTTGCACTTGCTAGGCAGGCACCAGAACCACTGAGCTAAATCTCTGGGCCTACTGATCAGTCTTAATCACTTAGTTCCTCTGCTCTTCTTTTGGTCTATTATATATGCTGTTGTCCTTTTATTTTTTCTTAAAACATTCTCATCACCATGAGATTTCTGGGCTCAAAAACCTTCTCTCTGTTGCCTATAGGAAATTTTCGGTCTGATACTGTTAGCATTCTTTAGGATCCTCCTTGTTCAGCTGAGTGTGTGTCCAAGTCCATCCAAGCATGAGTAATTAATGGACTACAGGATGGTGAGCTTAACAGATCTTCCCTATCCCCGGACTCCAACTTTGTCAGGATTTTCATGTGTATAGTTTTAATGAGGCACGATGAAAAAATATAAACGAAGTAAAAAGTCAGAACTTGTAAAAAGCAGGTTACATAATATGTGTAGTGTAGTTATGAACATACATTTTTAAAATTTATTTTTAAAAATTTTTTTTTGAGACAGGGTCTCGCTTTGTAGTTCAGGCTGGCCCTCAGCTCACTATGTAGCCCAGGCAAGCCTGGAACTCAGCAATCCTCCTGTCTCTGCCTCCTGAGTGCTGGGATTACAGGCATGAGCCACCATGCCTGGCACTGTGGTATGTGGCATTGACTGCTGGTGGGCTGAATCACCATGCCCAGCATTGTATGTGGTTACCGGGATCTAACACAGGGCCTTGCACTTGCAAGGCAGGTGCTGGAACCACTGAGCTAAAACTCCAGCCCATGAACATACATTTTTTAGTTTTGGGCATTATTTTGGGGATATTCTTAACTCTAGGACATACATATTTGTAACAGAGGTCTCAATTTCACTGCATTTTACCATAGAAACTTAATACATTAATACTAATAATGTTAGTATTAATACATTAGTACTTAATACATAAGTACTAATAATGTTGAGGGTCCCTTTTCACTTGATGGGACTTCTAAACATGCGTTTAAATAAATGAAATCTTAGGAGTAAAATCTTAAGTCCTGTGCTAAGTGAATATTTTACTTGATAACATATTGCACCACTTTCTGAAGTAGCTGTACAATTTTGCCAACCTTATATAAAAGTACCAGCAGTTCCACATCCTCATGAAAACTTAGTATTTTCTTTAAGAAAATCATTCTAGTAAATGTGTAGTAGTGTCTCATTGTGCAATCCCTAATGATTAATGACTGAGCATCTTTTCATGTGATTATTTGCCACCAGTATCTCATATCTGGTAATGTCTAGTCAAGTCATTTCCTCATTTGAAAAAAAGGTAAGGCATGGTGGTGCATGCCTGTAATGCCAGTCACTTGGGAGATTGAGGCAGGAACACTATGAGCTTGAGGCCAACCTGGGCAACACAGAGAAACCTTGTCTCAAAACAACAGTCAGATGTAGTGGCACATGCCGGTAATTACAGCATTCTTGGTGGCTGAGGTAGGGAAATCACAAGATTGAGCCCAGCCTAGTCAAGCTAAGGACTTCATGGGACCCTGTCTCAAAATAAAAGGGATGGGATATGGTTCTGTGTGAAACCTCTGGGTTTAATCCTTAATAGGAAAGGGAAAAAAATGTGGACTGTTTCACTTCTCATTATTGATTTTTAAGAGTTAGGTAAACTGGATACAAACTGCTTGTAAATATATGAATTAAAAATTCCTCCCATTTGGTGGCTTATCTTTTTTTTTTTTTTCCTGTATAGTGTCTATTGAAAAGAAGCTTTAAAGTTCTGGTGAAGTTTGATTTCTTACTTCCGTTGTCCAGTTATTGAATTTGCTCAGTTGTTTCCTCAAACAGTATTACACCACTAATTTGAGAATTTTAAACACGTTTTGCTGACTTTCTCCTACTTGTGTATTATTTTTGTTTGGGTCCTTTGTAGATACAGACAGAAGTTACTGCCATTGATGTTGCTCACCTCTTCTTCAGTCCTCCAAGCAGTCTTTTCTTTGGGGAGTTGTACTGTAAAATTCTAATCACTACAATTATGCAATATCAAAATACCTACATATGTAGTACAACATTGCATATGACTACACCCAGTGAAGCAAGGTAATTTTCTGCGGAAGTTATGTGTGATGTAATAGGTATGATGCCATGATTGTGGATGAACTCATCAAGGAGGTAAGGAAGTGAATATGGGAAGTAAAATACAGAAACCTGAGTTTAAGAGCCTAGGGGCGTGGTGAGAGATCATTTGGACATTGACATGGAATGGCAGTTGGGAGTCTGGGCTGTTGTAGATGCCATGGTTAAGAGTTTTAGAAAGGAAATGACAACAGTGTCAAATGAGGTGTAGCTGAGTAACAACTGTCATCCCTCAAGTAGCAGCTTCAGTATCTTCTTTATCTAGGTCATTTGTCTTACAACAAGAATGTATTATGATTAATACAAACTGTGGTGAGGTGATATAAAAGAGCCATAGAGTTGTGTTTTATGGCTACTTCTCTTTTTCCCTCTGTCAGTACTGGGTTTGAACCTAGGGCCTCACACATGCTAGGCAAGAGCTCTAACAGCCCTAAATTTATGTTTTAAAGTGATGTTTCTTTGTTAAAAAAAAAAAGCACAGTAGCAATTTATATACAAGCTCTCTCAATATTTTTTACTGGTCTAGCTCATTTTGTGCTGCTACAGCAGAATATCTGAGAGTAGGGAAATTATAAAGAACGTGTTAACTTTTACAGTTCTGGATCCTAAGAAGTCCAAAGTCAAGGAGCCTTCCTTGCATGGTCTTGGTGCAGCCCTGGCAGAAGGCAGGGCAGCTGGATAAGTGGGAGGAAAGGATGGAGAGAGAGAGAGAAAGAGAAAGAAAGAGAGAGAGAAAAAGAGAAAGAGAGAGAGAGAGAAAAAGAGAGGTTTCTGTCAGACTCATCCTTTTATGTTATAAATAGTCATGGCCTAATCACATATGAAAGGCCTAATTTCTTAGCATGGTGGCAATGGGAAATAAATTTCCAACACATGAACTTTGGGTGTCGCATTGAAACCATAACACTGGTCTGTTTTTTAAATGGGAACTATTAAGTTTAAAAGGGGCTGGGGATTTAGCTCAATGGTTATGGTGTCTGCCTGGCAAGTACAAGGTTCCAAGTTCCATCCCTGGCACCATATGCCACAAGCCTGGCACTGTGGCTCGTACCTGTAATCCCAGTACTTGGGAAGCAGAGGTAGATTGCTGTGAGTTCAGGGGCAGCCTGAACTACAAAATGAGACCCTGTCTCAAAAAAAAAAAAAAAAAAGTTTTTAAAAAACATTTTAAAAAGTCTTTCATCTCTGTAGTATCTTTAAAAGATAACTCTTAATTTTTCTTATTACAAAGGTAATACTCTTTAAAATACAGAATATATATGTGTGTGTATATATATATATAAAAGATATATATATATGTATACACACATATATATACAAATACATATATATGGTGTACTCTGACTAGTCTATGACTGGTCTGATGTACAAACACCATGGGTTAATTAGGTTAATGGACCTAATTCTGCCCTTGTCATATATAGTGTGTACTCAGGTAACATCCAGATCTCAGGGGTATTAACTTACAGTCAACTTGAGTTACAAGCAGCCTTTGGAACCCATAGAGTTAGTAAATCAAGGATCCATTGTATTCCATAAGTGTTCAACCTTTTGGCTTGTCTGGGCCCCATTGAGTGGAGGAGAATTATTTTGGGCTACATATGTAATATATAAGTAGCTAGTAACAAAATTTAGTTTTAAAAATATTTTTTAGTCAGGCATGGGTAGTACACTCCTGTTATCTCAGCACTTGGAGGCTGAAATAGGAAGGTCACTGCTACATAGTTAGCCTCTGCTACATAGTTCAAAGCCACTCTGAACTAAATAATGAGACCCTGTCTTAAAATAACCCAAAATCAATTTTTTTTTTTTTTTTGAGACAGGGTCTTGCTTTGTAGTTCAGGCTGGCCCTCAGTTCACTATGTAGCCCAGGCAAGCCTCAAACTCAGCAATCCTCCTGTCTCTGCCTCCAAGTGCTGGGATTACAGGCGTGAGCCACCATGCCCGGCCAAAATAAATCTTTTTTATAGTAACATTAAAAAGTAACAAACCTGTGGGCCACGAGTGGACATGCTAGTCTAACCCATACTACTATCCCAAGAGATAACTTCTTTTTTTTGAGACAGGGTCTCGCTTTGTAGTTCAGGCTGACTCTGAGCTCACTATGTAGTCCAGGCAAGCCTCGAACTCAGCAATCCTCCTGTCTCTGCCTCCTGAGTGCTGGAATTACAGACGTGAGCCACCACACCCAACATTGTGGTATGTGGTATTGATTGCTGGTGGGCGTGAGTCTCCATGCCCAGCATTGTATGTGGTCACCGGGGATCGAACTCAGGACTTTGCGCTTGCGAGGCAGGCGCGGGAACCACTGAGCTAACCCTCCGGCCCAAGAGATAACTTCTTAATATTTTGATTATACTGATCCAGGTCTGTGCTGTGTGTGTGTATTTTTAATGAAACTAAACTTGCTGCATACATTTTCATCCTTCTGGTTTTTTTCATCCTTTTTTAATGTATGGTGAACATTAATGTATGGTGATATCTTTGATATACATCTCTGAAACAATATTTAATGGGTTGCTTGAGTTTTAATGTATAGATGTAGTAATGTCCTATTACTAGAAATTTGGACATTTCCTGCCTAGCACTTTGTAGTTCAGGCTGGCCCTGAGCTCACTATGTAGCCCAGGCATGCCTTGAACTCAGCAATCCTCCTGTCTCTGCCTCCCGAGTGCTGGGATTACCACCATGCCCCGGCACTGCGGTATGTGGTATTGATTGCTGGTGGGTGTGAGCCACACATCCGGCATTGTATGTGGTTACCGGGATTGAACTCAGGACCTGTGCTTGTGAGGCAGGCGCCGGAACCACTAAGCTAAATCTCTGGCCCTCTCTGCCTCTTTTTGTAGTTTATTTTGAGATAGGGTCTTATTAAGTTTTCCAGGCTGGCCTTGAACTTGGCAGTAGTTACAGTGGTATACTTATCACTGAAAACTATTCTGACTTTTCCTGAAAGCTCTTCATTAATATTTGTTAAATATAACAAATCTTTATATATAGCCCAATAGGGCCAGGGATTTAGCTCAGTGGTTCTGGTGTCTGCCTGGCAAGCACAAAGTCCCGAGTTCAATCTCCGGAATCACATATCAGTGCTGAGCGTGGTCGCTCATGCCTGTTATCCCAGTATAGTACCACGCACTACAGTGTTGGGACGTGGTGGCTCATGCCTGTAATTACAGCACTTGGGAGGCAGAGGCAGGAGGATTGTTGAGTTTGAGGCTTGCCTGGGCTACATAGTGAGCTGAGGGCCAGCCTGAACTACACAGTAAGACCCTGTCTCAAAAAAACAGACCAAAAAAACCCCTAAAAACCAAAATGTGTTATATTGAACAACTTTTTTTTGGGGGGGTCACATATCACTGATCAACTCCTCTTATAAGACTTTTCAGTGAAGAATGAAAAAATTTGAAAACTTCTATACAATAACATAAGAAAACTCTTAAAACATTTATGGTCAGGCATGCTGGCTCATGCGTATAATCCCAGCACTCAGGAGGTAGGGGCAGGAAGACTGCCCTGAGTTTGAGACTCTAGAAAAGAAAGAAAACATTATGGTAGTGCACCCTGTAATCTCAGCACTGGGGACACTGAGGATGATTGCCCTGGGCTACAGAGTGAGTTCAAGGCCATCCTGAACTACATAGTGAGACTCCATCTCAAAAAATAAACAAGAAGCTGGGCGTAGTGGCTCACGCCTGTAATCCCAGCACTCGGGAGGCAGAGACAGGAGGATTGCTGAGTTCGAGGATTGCCTGGGCTACTTAGTGAGCTCAGAGCTAGCCTGAACTACAAAGGAGACCCTGTCTCAAAAAAAAAAAAAAAAAAAAAACCATGAAAATATTTAACCCTTCATGTGACCTCAGGCTGCTGATGGTAGGATGTCGCTCATTTTTGGATAGGAAAAACCATGTATAACTATAATAATATGTATATAATGTACAAGGTGATTTTTTTGTGGGGGAGTGGCCCTGGTGATTGAATACAAGATCTCCACACTGAACTACATGTTCAGTAATTAAAACAAGTGGGGGGGGGCCGGAGGGTTAGCTCAGTGGTTCTGGCGCTTTCCTCACAAGCACAAGGTCCCGAGTTTGATCCCTGTAACCACATACAATGCTGGGCATGGAGACTCACGCCCACCAGCAATCAATACCACTTACCACAGTGCCGGGCGTGGTGGCTCATGCTTGTAATCCCAGCACTCGGGAGGCAGAGACAGGAGGATTGCTGAGTTCGAAGCTTGCCTAGGCTACATAGTGAGCTCAGAGCCACCCTGAACTACAAAGTGAGACCCTGTCTCAAAAAAAAAAAAAGAAAAAAAAAAAGACAAGTGGGGGGACAGGGATTTAGTTTAGCAGTGCTGCACCTGCCTTGCAAGTGCAAGGTCCTGTGTTCAATCCCTGGTACTAGAAAACAACCCAATTTTTTTTTTTTTGAGACAGTGTCCCGCTGTGTAGTTCAGGCTGGCTCTGAGCTCACTATGTAGCCCAGGCAAACCTTGAACTCAGCAATCCTCCTGCCTCTGCCTTCCAAATACTGGGACCCTTACAGGGGTGAGCCACCACACCCGGCATTGTGGTATGTGGTACTGATTGCTGGTAGGTGTGAGTCACCATGCCCAGCATTGTTGTATGTGGTTACCTGGGTTGAACTCAGGACCTGGCACTTGTGAGGCAGGTGTGGGAACCACTGAGCTAAATCTCCAGCCCAAATCAATTTTTTTTCTTTTTTGAGACAGGGTCTTGCTTTATAGTTCAGGCTGGCCCTGAGCTTACTGTGTAGCCCAGGCTAGTCTCAAAGTCAAACCAATTCTCCTGGTTCTGCTACCCCAGTGTTGTGATCACAGGCGTGATCTACCACACCCAGCATTGTGATGTATGGTACCAATTTCTGGGGTTGGTGGTGAGCCACCTTGTCCAGCATTGTGGTATGTGGTTACCAGGGATTGAACTCAGGATCTTGTGCTTGCAAGGCAGACGCTGGAACCACTGAGCTAAATCCCTGGCCTGAAAACAATTTTTTTTCTTTAAGAGAGAAGTTTGCTGTATTGCTCAGGGTAGGGATTGAATTTTTGTTTTATTGTTTGAGACAAAGTCTCCCTGTGTAGGTCAGATTGACTTTAAACACTTTACAAAGCTACAGCTCAGACTGAATTTGAATTTGGAGTAATCCTCCTGCTTCAGTTTCCTGAAGTGCTAGGATTATAGGTGTGTCCCACCACTCCAGGTTTGGATTTGGAATTTTTTTTTTTGAGACAGGGTCTCGCTTTCAGGCTGGCTCTGAGCTCACTATGTAGTCCAGGCAAGCCTCAAACTCAGCAATCCTCCCTGTCTGTGCCTCCCGAGTGCTGGGATTACAGGCAAGTGCTGGGATTACAGGCCTGTGTCACCACACCCAAATGCAAGATGCTTTATGTTTATTTTCAATATTAATGGGTTG